>PVKA01000105.1:0-179076 GCA_004027165.1 Ctenomys sociabilis | reverse complement strand
TCAATAAAATTATTTTAAAAAACAAAAAAGTAGTAGAAGACCAAAAGGCCCATAGAATTTAATGAAGGAAATAAAACTGTCTCAATTTGCATGCGACACTATTTTTTTATAGAGAATCCCCATGCATCTACACTAACTATTCTTGTAAATAATAAATGAGTTTGAAAATGGTGTAAAGTGTAAGAAAACTTGATAAAAATCAATTATATTTCTTTACAGTACTGATGAGGTCATTGCACCAAATTTAAAAACAAAATGTCATCTATAATCACTCAAAATAAAATAATTGTTTAAGTGCAAACTGCTAAAATATGTATAAGAGTTGTGTGATGAAAACTACAAAATGCTGAGGAAAAATCAGAGAAGATTTTAAGCATAGAGTCATACTGCAACTGTTGGTGGGACAATTCAACATAGTAATTATGTCAGTTATTCCCAAACATTACATAAGTTTAATGCATTTTTATCAAAATCCCAGCAAACTGTTGGTACTGACAGGTAAAAGTATTCTAAAAATCTCATAAAAGGAGAAGGAACTGAAGTAGAATAATTATTTTAAAAGAGTAAAGTGAAAATAATCAATCTATTAAATTTTAAGATTTATTATATAACTGCAGCAACCAGCACTGTGGGCTAGATTCATGTATCATTGGGACAAAGTGGAGAACCCAAAATAGATGTTCATAAATATGCCTAACAGATGTGCAACAAAAATGAAAGGCCATTACAACAGAGAAAAGAGCCTTTTCAACAAAGGGACCCAGAGTTGTTGGACAAGTATTAAAAAAAAAGACATTACTTATCTGATACATAAGATAACTACTAATTCATCATGGGTCACAGATTCACGTATGAAATTATAAGAATTTTAGAAAAATACAAAGAGAAAATATTAGGGGCCTAGGGCTTAGATTTTATACCTAAAGTAGGTCCATAAGAAAAGAAATGATAACCTGGACTGTGTCAAAATCAAATTTGGGTTTTGAAAACACTGTTTAGACAATGAAAGATGAGATACAGACTAGGCAAAAATACCTGTAAATCTTATATTGGAAGCCAATAGTATCTAAGACACATTTTTAGAAACCTCTTTAAAATGCTTTATATATTTATGCACTTTTGGAAAGAATGCAAACTGCTTTCCCACATGTTTTGTACCAAGCTGTACTCTTCTCAACGGAGAGGAACAGATGCCTGTCCTAGGACACCTACCCCAGGAGAGGGCTGTGCAACTGGTTTTCGCCTCTTGCTGCTTTTGTAGGTGAAGAAGAGGAGCTCATTACCGCAACTTGCATTTTGTGTATGAGTGAGGATGAACACTTCCTCATGTTTACAAATCATTTGTATCATTTTACGATTCACCTGCTCCCCAAGAACAGAGGGATTCCTCTGGTTCTCCATGTGTAACGCCATGGGCACAGGAAATATCAGGAGCTGGTTAAAAATTGATCATAATTTGTTAAAAATTACAGTGAAACTAACAGATCCATTTGAGTGTTAAGGGAGCCCTTAGGTGAAATATAACCAGTAAGGGGAAAGGGTGAATGATACACCCAAGTGGAGTCTGAGGTGGCGTCCAGACACAGTTTGAGCCTGTGGGAAAGGCAGGAAAGGATTTTTGTATAGACAGCAGTATTACAGTACAGCCTCTTATGAGGGCTGAGTGTAACCCTCCTGGTGCAATAAAGGAGCAGGGAAGCGGGTAAATCTATAAAAATTGTGCAAGAATGGAACGACATAAAATTATAAATTGTAGAAAGCGCAAGAAGCAGCCCAGGGCACAAGTTAAATCCCAGAAACAAAAGTCCTATTGTTTCAGCCCAGACCTACCCTTGAAAACAAATACAGGGTGGGGCTTGTTTGAAGATGTGTGTGACTGGGCCTTAGATTGGGGATGCAAACAGTGGCACAGGAGAGCAGAAAATTGACTGCACTGCTTGAGACAGACATAAAGATGCAGGAGTGCTCTTACTAGGTTTGGGTGGGGGTAGGGGGTAGATAAGTCAGGAATGAAAAAATGATGATTTCTAAAGACCAGAGTATTCATTCTGTAAAACTACAAGCCTAGAGAACTGTCCTATGAATAGACACTGGTAATCAGACTCTGGAAAGACTAATGCACTAATACTCTAGGATCTATAATGGTTCAGAGTAGTAGGGAGATCCCTCTATATCTAGCCTCTAGCCTTAGGGTGAGTCTCCTCTGACATGGTCCTGATACTTGACACAAATTCTTCTTCATGCTGTGTTGGGGACTCACTCCTTCCCTATTTTTGACCCTCACCCCATTGGTCCTCACTTCTCCTCTGGAACCACACAAAACAGTCACAATAATAGTTTATGTTTTTTTCAATGCTATCTGGCGCTATAGATATTACTTAGTTTAGTTCCTATGTTAACTGTATTCCTACCTTTCAGATGGAGAAACGATACACTCAATAGTCTGTGTGGCATTTTGAAGCTTGTAAATAGGAGCAGTCAATATTTGAACCCAGGTGTGAGTGTCAAGCTTTTTTCTCTTAAGCATTTTGTTAGGTTCCATAAACCTGCCTCATAAATCTAAGCTGATGTTCTTTTGAGAGTTCTGTAAATTTTGGGAGCAAACTCTAGCATAACAGTTACAGTTTTCTGCCATTAAAATATTGTCACATCTGCCTCTAGAAATTTCTTTCTAAATGTATATTCTCTATGAAAGCACATTCAGATTACATTAAAGATTTAAGATTAGAGACAGCTGAGACTTCAGGTTGTGTGAACTATTTTGGGTCTACTTATTAATAGATGTTTGTTTTGTAAACATTTGGTAGGCTTGTGGCAGAATTTGGTTTGAGGTTTGCTTTTGTTATATCCTCCTAGAGAAAGTGTAGGGAAGTAAATAATCTCACCACCACTCTCATCTCCCAAATGATTTACCATTTTCCACAAACATAAAGCAAAGAATTTCAGAGTCAGTGAATGATCACACACTGGCTCAGGACAGTTAGCAAGAAAAAAAAAGACAAATTTCCACAAGTGAATGTAATTTGCCAAAGGATCTGATTAATGCGGAATGGAGGGCAGGGTCCAGCCTGAGGCTGTATTAGATCCTGGCAGGCTCAAAACTGTGACCTCCAGAAGAGTTTTAAGCCCTCATTGCTCATTGGTTGGGAAGATAGCTCAGCCGTGTGAGCGCCTGCCTGGCAAGCATAAGATCCCGAGCTTGATCCCCAGAGGCCTCAGTACATGGTCTTGATGTTTTCACACTTGCTCCAGATCCATCTTCACCAGGACAAGGTTCTGGGACCTTTTATTTCATGTAAGGGCGGCTTGCTATGTAGAAAGGACTCTTTAGAAATGTATTTTATCTTTTAAAATTGTTCTCTTTAAAGTTAATAGTTTTTAATAAACTGATTCTTCCTTAAGATTAAAGTTCAACTTACAGAGCATAGCCTATTTATGCCTACTAATTTTAGCAATTACTCCAGTGCCCTTTGAACAATATTTAATCTTACTTAAACTCCTTAATTAAATACTCTCACATATCTTGCATTACATTCATAAATTTAATATATTTTATTTCCCTTTAGAGTAATTTGATTGCCTGGTTGGTAAACTTTCCCAAGTAATAAGTAAGTCATATAAATCTAATAAATTAAGGTTAGAAATATCGTAAGCCTTGAAATCTTTAAGTTTCACCATATTGCATTATATATAACATTATTAAGAGTTTCACCATAAATCTCAGATTACCTAGATATTTTAAATTGAAGTTTCACTACCACTGTAATTCCTAAATGTAACAAATAAAATGTAACAAATATAGTTTTCTTAATTCAAAATACTAACATCATTGAGTTTTAAACTATTTTTACACTGTTCTCTATTCTGAGATTGAAAGAGGCTTGATTTTAAGGTGGGTGAGTCCCCTCCCACTTAACGTAGGTCCTAATGAGCAGAGTTCCTCTCCTGGACCTTAATCCCACTTATCAGACTCATTTGTTTTCCATTGTGTAGACTGAGCAATGGTGCAGCATGTAGCTCTCGTCTTCACATTATTTATCTCTTCTTGATACAGAAATCTTCAACTCTTCAGTTCTTTCCTGAAGGATCAGGTGACTGATTTTATATATCAAACTATAGTAAATCCTTTCTGCCCAGGCCTAAAGACCTTTGATCTCGATCTCTGTGTTCTATTCCACTGACTTTCTATGTTAGAAATATTACAATGAATTTTGTATGCCTCCTGTGTGAGTTGGAGTCGTAGCTGGTATGAATATCTTACTTATGAACTCTTTTTAAAACAGCCCCCCGTTTTGGGTCTTCATCCGGTTCAGCTCCCTATGATGAAATCATTTTGGCTCTCTTTACCCAGCTTCAAGTCATCCTTGAATTTGATAAATTCTCCTCCTTATCTGAGCCATTCATCAAGGCCTTGCCTGAAACAGAGAGCTCTACATGGCACTCTGGGAGATTTCTCTTCAGTTTAGAAATCAGCCGTCTTCAGGGATGTCACACTGGCCTGCTCCTGGGGCTCATTTGGGGAGCATACTGAGGCATGACTTTTACACTTCCCTCTGTAGCCTAAGGGCCTGCAACAGGAGTCCTGGGCTATTTAACAAGCTCCCCTAGTGACTCTTAAGCAGCTTTCCTGGCACTGGTCCCCAGACTAGCTTTCAAAACTGCTGCTTCCATTTCTGACTGGACTATGAGGACAGAACTGGCTGCTGTCGAGTTCTGTGCTTAGGTCCACCCTTGCACCCTGCTCTACTTTTGAAGTAGAAGATGAAACTGTGGCACGACTTCTCGTGACACAGATGGGCTCTGAGAAATCATCTCCTCCCTCCCCACAGCTCGGGAAAATCCCCTACAGCTGACGTAAGATTCGATAGCATTCAATTTTCAGTACATGCCTTATTTTTTTTCTTTTAAAAACAAAGTCATTTTCTTCCAGTGTGTCATTCCTTTCCTCACCACACCTTCTAGTGCTGTCCCCAGGGTCCATGGTTGATTTCTCAGAAATTATCTGTGATGATTCAAAGATCTGTCAGCATTTTCTTATACATGAATACATTTTCTGTGCTTGAACAAAAAACCCCATAATGATTACACTATAAAAAAAAAAAAAAATCAGTGTGTGTGGTAACTCACAGCTATTATCTAGGAACTGTGGGAAGCTGAGGCAGGGGCATCTCAAGATCTAGCCTATCTTGGATAAATTAGTGAAAGTGTGTTTTAAAACAAAAAGGGGCGGCGAGGCCAGGTGTGCTGGTGCTAGCCAGAGAAGCTACTTAAGAGTCACTGGGGGAGTTTGCTAAGTAGCTTGGAATTCCTGTGGCAGCCCCTTCAGCTACAGAAGGAAGTGCAAAAGTCAAGCTTTAGTAACTCCCCAGGTGCAGGCAGCTGTGACATTCCCAAAGACTATGTCTAAACCAAGGATAAATGCAAGAGTTCCAGCATTCAGGAGGCTGAGGCAGGAAAATCACTTCAAGTTCAAGGCCAGCATGGGGTACACGGTGAACTCAAGACCAATCTAGACTACATAGGGAGACCCTGTCCCAAAAAAACAAAATAAATGATGTGGGGTAGTTGGGGTGTTGCAACTGCCCTGATTGATTCTCAGTACCACAAACCAAACCAAACCAACAAATAACAAGCTGTCTGTGAGGGTCACCACCCTGATCGATCTTCCATTTCCAGCCTTTAGAACTGGAAGGTTTCAACTTTACTGCTGTTACCTAGCTTAAGATTTTCATTGATGCAGGAAGGAACACTATCAGTCAGGAATCAAGGAAGTTTCAGTCTCAGGCCGGATGGACACAAGGACCAGCGAGGACCTGCTCACTCCTGTCACTGTGCTCATGCGCAGCCCCAGAACCTCTGCCCATCTGGCCTACGCTCACCCAGGACATGGATGCTGGTCATGTGAGCCGAGGAGTCTTTTCCCATGTGGTCTCATGGCTGACAAATGAGGACTCTGCTCAGCTTTGCTCTTGGGCGCAGCAGAAGTGTTCTCTTTCTAGAACCCACTCAAGCTGAAGAGTCCTTTCCCAGTGATCGAAGTTCTCTATGGAACAGTGAAAGCCTTATACCACCAGAGAGGGTGGGGAACACACGCCTTTTCTGCAAAGCCTCTCGAGCCACTGATGTATCATAACAAAATTCTGTGTGGTACAAAGAATGAAATTCAGTGCTGTCACATTCAACAAACTTTCAAATCAAGGAGCTACCAAAACAGTAGCAGAATTTGCTCTTTAAGTTGGCTGAAATTCTTTTGGTTTCTGGCACCATCACATGCATTTTATAGGAAAGGGCTATACTGAGCCCAGGGCAATGAACACACTGATCAGCTAACTTCAGGTAGAATCAGGCATTTCTTGGATTCTAGAAAGCATAGGATCAAATGGCATTCTTAATCCAGGCCACCATCCTCAAGCACTGTAGACTGGCAGGCTCATTTGATCTCACCCAGGCAGGACAAAAATGCCTCTCTAGGTCTTCCTGGCCAACCACCCACCTTGAAATTTTCTAATTCCAACAGGGAAAAAGCATCTGCCAATATGCCTCACCCTAATTAAAACTCTCCAGTGAATATTTAGATTAATGATATTTGGAGCTGTTGCTCATACGTGGGTTTCTAATTAGGGTGTTTCATGTGCTAATTAACACCCCTGGAGTGTATGCTAAGGTTCACTTGCACAAATATACACACTGCTGTATAGATAACTTTGACAAAAACAAGTGGAGAGCTCTTCCCAGAGGCTCCTCCCTTGGGACCTCCCCTGGTACCTGCTGGCAGTAGTGCAGCCTCTCCTGTCGCATCCTTCCATGTCAGGCTCCATTCTTCCCTCCCTTCTTCTTCTGGTTTTCCTAACTCTACTCCAACTTCTACTGCATTTAAGCATTTAGTTATTTTAATATCCTCTCACAAAATGCCTAAATGACCACTTAGGAGGAGACTTGTCTACACTTCAAAGGTGGATACAAATAGGCAACATAAAATCTGGCTCTACTCCCCCCTGTCCTCCTCATCATAAACACGGTCAATCCGCTGCCTACAATGGATGGGAAAGACCTGTACTGACCGAGAATTATCATTTTCTGTCTCCCAATGTGCCAAGTCCTAAAGAATGAGGTGAGATTTTTACTGCCCAGACTGGTCAATTCATCTTGAGTCATGTGTTCACTTTGCTAGTGAGTGATTAGGTAGCAAGGAGAGAGGTAAAAGCGCTTGGAGATAGGGGAAGGTGGGAGGAGAAGGGGCTGGGAGTGTGAGACATGCTCTGCAAGGTGCCTTCTATCAGAGAAGGTATTTTTTTTTTTGGCAGATCCAGGGATTGAACTCACCCACTTGTCAGGGAAACACTTATTCCACTAAGCCATCTCCCTAGACCCCAGAGAAGGTATTTACAGTCTTCCACATACAGCCTGTGGCAAGTCTCTGGTAATCCAACCACCTGAATCTCTTTCATTTGTTTTTCAAAACTCAGAGTTTTTGCTTAACACTGATGCTGTCAATCTGGGGAAAGGTGGGCCATTTTAAGTAGAAATAAACAGCACTAAGTTTCTGTACAGATTTATTATGACACCAAACAACATTTTTCAAGGTTTTAAAATCCTAGCCTCATTTGAACAAAAGGTCCCAGGCAGAGAAGATTGCCAATGGCAGAGGGGAGACTGGAACAGCAGCACCATGGCTGAATGTTGAGTTCAACTGAAGTTCTGAATAAACAGATGATCCGATTATCATTCTGTAGATGATCAGATGTATCATTCTGACTTGACAAGTACTAAAGGTATAATTTTGTGGTTCTCACTCCAGGGATAATAATGGGAGTGTTGTTGACTAAAAGTAAAGGGAATAGCGCTCCCTGAAAAGGCATTTACAGAAAATTTTCAATTAGAAAACCAGTGTGGCGAACTCAGTGCCTCTCCAGGAGTTTTAGAAACCTTGAGGAAGAGAGGGAGCTTGGTGCCTGCCAGCTATCACCCCCACACATGTGTGAGCCGCCTACCTCGCTAACACCTGGCACCTTGGAGAATGTCAGGTTTAGGACAGGTTTTTTGTTATTCAGAAAAATCGAGAGTTTTAGCATATATTTGCATGTTGACTTTTAAACATATGGAATCATAGCCACCAAAATAAGGATGTGATTGCATCCTACTGTTTTGTAGGCCAAACTCAATTCAAGAGTTGGCAACAATTTAGAAATTCTAGATCAATTAGGTTTTGGAGAATAGTAGGAGTCAATGGATATACCATCTTGAAGAAACCAATCTCGTCTTGGAGTATAAGAGGAAAAAAAATATTAGGATACATGGATTTAAAGAAAATAATCATTTAAAAGCCTATCTAAATTCATGAATGGAGTCTTTTAAAAAGAGTAAACTATAAACATTATAATTAAATTCACTTAAAAATATCACTTTATTTATTATTGACTGTAAGCCAATATTCAATTCAATAACAGAAAGGCATGTTTTTCCTTACTCTTCACTCTGGGACTTCTGGGAGATTTCTTCAAGTTTATTGGCAAGCTGCAAAAGCATGTTAAGTTGGGGGTAGGCAGTATTGAAATCTTGACATTACCAGTGTCTTTGAGATTAATTTTTATGTGAATATTGTCACTTTGTGGCAATGGAACACAAAGCAGTTGATTTCAGTAAAGTTACCACAGAGGTGCTACTTGTTTCTTTGATTTCAGTATCCTTTGAAAGATGAATGCCTGGGCCTTTGGTCTCTTACCAAACGCCCTTGGTTGACCTCCTTCATTTTCACAATTCACATAGCAACTGTTGCTATATTTTTCAGAGGTAGGGTTGTTTTCTCTTTCTTTTTCTAACTATAAAAGCAAATATAATTCAAACAACAGGTTAAGATGTTCAAAGAAGGTGAAAGTGTCCCCAAATCACACAGCCAAATGATAACCTCTTTATGTTCCAGATCTTTCTGCTTCCATATATAATTTACACATATGTTATGGTTTTTCAAAATCAAATTGTTTTAGATGTACTGATTACAGCTTGCTTTAAAAAAAATTCTTAGCAACATATTGCAAACAGTTTTCCACGCCAGTCTGTGGATCTCTCTCTTTCTTGTTTTGAAAGTCAGCTTAGTATTCTGGTTTTCAACTACAGCATCATATAATTGACAACTACCATATTGGTGGACTTTTAAATTATTTTCAATCATTCATTCTGCAATGAACATATTCGTGTAAATTTTCTTTGTACTCGTGGGTGGGTGTTGCAGTGAGTAGGGACAGGATGGTTTCTAAATAGGAAACTGTAAAGAAAACGGATGGGCAAGATTAAGGTTTTTGGGCCGGGGAGATGGCTCAGTGGAATAAGCACTTCCCTGGCAAGCTCAAGGGCCTGAGTTCAATCCCTGGTTCCACCAAAAAAAAAACAGTGTAAAAAAAAAAAAAAGATTAGGGTTTTCAAACTATCCCCGAGAAACATTGCATTAATTTCTACCACCACCATCAAAGATGAGGGTTCAGGTATATTTTCTTAGGCTTCCTATGTGTAATAATGTTATATTACACACGTGTCAAGACACACGGAGCTCTACCCTTGCGCTAGAGTTTGTGGAGCCATATACGCAGCCCAGGTGCACTGGGAAATATGTCAGTCAGCTACAAAATATGCAAATACTTTTGTGGCCTGGCTTTCACAGCCAATGAGGTTCTTTTCAGCAGTGAAGTCTTATTAGCTAAGCTTGGTGTTATACCTCAGAACTCCTGGACCCATTCCAAATTAATGGTGAAATACAAAATCTGACATCTCAGGAGGGAGGTCCTTCTAGGGTGGAAAGGGATCAGCAGGGAAGAGGTTGTGGTACACATTAGCAAATTAGGAACCTCAGTGCTGCTGTCTGTATTGTTTGTTACTGAGCATTATTAAGCATTTCAACTTCATTAGCTTTCAAATCTTAAATACTGTGAGATACACACTCATAAGCACATGAGGCATATAAAACACGTTTACTTATTCATTAACTTTCCTTCATCAAACACTCGCTGACTGGCTATGTTGCAGGTGTTGAGCTACACGAACTGAAGGAGATGGAGAGGTGAATAAGGTTTGTGTCTGAATGGAATTCTGTATTCCTACTTCAGGTGCCAAGTAAGCTTGTTAATTATCTAGTGCCCCTTATCTCTACCACTCCCTTTACCTACCGTCTTATTATGGACATTGCACCTCCCAGAATCATCCTTTTTTTTTTCTGTGGCTGGCTCAGCCTGCCTTGGGGACGTGGCTGGCATGGCATATGGTGCCAGGGGTCAAACCATGATCTCTGTGATTTCCTAGGCTTGCCTAGCAGGCATTTTACATTGCTGAGCTATCTCACAAGCCACCCAGAATAATCTTTGAAGATATAAAATTAAGCAGATACAATTATTTTTAGGAATTCAACAAACATGGGAGAATAGTTATGCTCAAGGCAATGGCCTTAATATCATAGGCATATAAAGTTAAGTAAGACATGGTCCCTGCCTACAAGTAATTTATCCTGCTTTAAGGAAATAGGCTGAAGAGAGTCCCTGCTGAACTCTAAGTTACACATTCAAAGGATGATGTTATGAAATAACAAAAATGCAAACAGTAATTAGGGGTTGTGGTAGACAGAATGATGATTCCTCCAAGAGCTCATGCTTTAACCCTTGGAACCTATGAATAATAAAAGGGATTTTTTAGATATAATCAAGAATCTTAACATGGGGAGATTCTTGAAATATCTGGGTGAGCCCAATGTAATCATAAGGGCCCCTGGAACAGCAGAGGCAAAGGTGATTGATGATAAAAGCAAAGAGTGATTAAAAGATGTCACCCTGCTAGTTTTGAAAATGGGACAAAAGCCAGTGAATTTGGGTAAAATCTAGAAAGGAGGGAAAACAAAGACATTAACTCTACAGAGCCTCCTAAAGGATGGTAGACCTCCTGATACTTGGATGTAAGCCCACTAAAAGCCATTTCTGGCTTCCAGAGCTAGAATGTGGTAAGTTCATTTCGCTTAAAACCACTGCACTTGTGATGATTTGTTACAATGAGCACAGAGGATTAGAAAAAGTTTGATGCAAAGTAGGATTTCAGTGGATTCTTCTAAATGGTTGGAATCATAAACAGATATGAATCAGAAAATTTGTAGCAAGAGAAGAAACAGCAGAGGAACAGATATGTGTAAGTACCAGGAGAGTAAATTTAAAATCATGGAGCCTGCAGAAAAGGAAACATCTAGAAGGGACACACTTAAAAAAAAAATCTGACCTCAGCTATTCAGTGTGCAGGGATGGCTTCAGAATGAGAGCAGAGGGATCACTGTTAAGCAAGATAGTCCTTGAGTTTCATGTAGAACTCTGTGGAGAAAAGAGTGAGAAGGGTGTGTTGGCCAAGGCACATGATAGCATCTGAAAAGCAGCAGAAGTTTGGCAGCAAGAGAGAGCAGAGGCAGAGCACCATGGGGAAGAGAGAAAGCAGGGTGATCTAGGGCAGATTGAGGGGAAGCTCTGCTGTTGAGTCAATGATCCTGAAGCTCTGTAGGGAGAGGCTGAAGGAGTTTGAGGAGGCCAACACATAAGTGGACATCTGTCATCATTCATTATTCAAAGCCATCACAGTGCCTTCTAGCTGCTTCAAGGGGTGGATGGTAGGAAGGAGAGAAGAATATCCTCAGGATTTGAGTCCCTTCTGTATTTACCTGGACCTGTCATTTTACTTGGCAGAAGGAGAACTGGCTTATGGGATTCTGAGCTAAGGGTAGCATTGTAGGATAAGGCGAATAGCAAAGAAGTGTATGAGAATCACATAATAGAATGTAGTAAACTATGGGCCATGATACACAAGTAAACAAGAACCTGGGTTATACACCAACTTTCTAGAAGTGATCTGCAGGAAGTTGGGTAAATCACCACTTGTCTCTTACCTATGAGGAGGGCTGTACTTGACAGAGGTGGAGATGCAATTAAATAGTGCTGATGGGGAGAAAAACAACAACAGGAACTTACAGAAGCATGTGCACTTTGCCTGGAGCTAATGATGCTTTTAACATGCAGTGCTATAAGTCAATGGCTTCTCTGTCTTGTTACTGAGGGAACATGTGCCTTAGTGTCTTCATCTGCAAACAGCAAGTCAATGAGCCAACCTCGCTTGCTAGTTGCCCAATAGCACAAGCTGGGACCCCAGAGCCAAGACTGACTGATAACATCACTGAGATGCCAGATGGAAAGAAGAGGGCCTAGGGCTGATGGAATTCTTGAGGATGCAGATCTTCACTGAAAACTGAAAGGAGGCAGAAAGTATGACCACAGGAAATGGGTTGCAGAGGTAAACAGGCTTTCATCATCCACACAGAGGCATAGCAAAAATGATAAGCAAACAGCTTGAAGGGAGAAAGCAGTCAAATTATTTTTTAAATCAGAAAAAAAGGCTGCAAAAAATTGCTGAGAGGCCCCCCCTGGAAACATATATTTATAACCAGCACTGTATTTTTGGTTTCAAAGGATTGACCATTTTGGTCATCCATGAAGCAAGAATTTTTGAATCAGTCATAGACTAAATGCTCTGCTAGTTGTGGCTGTGACTCATCCTGGAGATAAAGATTTCAAGGGCGACCTAGGGTCAATGTTGCAAGGTTAGTTTGTGTATTTGTTTGGAAAATGTTAGGATACAAGGCTTTCTGCTTGAGATCAGAGACAGGACAAGGAATTTGATAAGATAGAGAGTTAATTCAAACTCAGACATAGGCAGAATGTCACTGTGACACAGGAAAATCTTTCTGACAGCTGCCTACACCTAAGTATGTGGAGGAAATTATCTTTCTTCCCCAAAAAATATTGACAGGAGTGTGGCTGTGAAGTCTTCCTTTCAGTTTTAACCAGTCTCTTGCTGTCCTGTCTGGTTTTATGAATCAATGAATTAAATAAGTCTTCTCAGACATCTTCAACCAAGGAAAGTAAAGGAGAAACAGAGGCTAAAATTATATTATAAGAACAAGTGATAAAGTATAGAATGCAACGCAATTCTGTTGTTGATGAAGGTGAAAATCAGTAAGTTGTAGAAATAAACTTGTGCCAACTAAGCTTTTTGCTACATGGATGGGCATTGACTTTGACCTCCTGAAAAATGGATTGCCTCAGACCTGAAAGTCCAGAGCTTACTTACCTTTATGACTAATTTTACTGCATGCTTGATGTTTATGCAAATAATAATCTTTGTTCCACAAAGTAACACTCAGAAAACTCTGATAAAACCTTTCAGTAAGTTGTGAGGTGTCAGGTCAGCACCCTGGAAGCTTTGTGTAGTTTTTGCTGTCACTATTCCCAAGAAGAATGAAGTACTGGAAGCCCGCCAGTGAGTATCTGAGTGTTTTTCTTTGAGTGTATTTGAGTGAAGTTTTGGACATCACACACCCAGAGGTAGTTGGAAAGTTGAGCGTAGAAAGCAGATTTGCCTACAGTACAACTTGTCATCTCTTAACCATGCTCCTGAGTGCGAGGCTTTGAGAACTAAGGCTTCCTTCCTTCTATGAGTTGGGAAGTCCTTTGAATCACCCTGCACCACCAATCTCTGTAAAAATCTTCCAGCTAGTATCCAGAGAAGCAAGCAGTTACAATTGATGCCATACTTTGCAGAGGAAAAGAGAGAGGATCAAATAAAGAAAGAGTCTTTATCTTGGCATAGATTTCACCTGCATCTCCTTGTATTTTTCTAAACTTTGGGATCAGGATGCCATTGCATTTTGACAGCTGTGTTAGGGACCCAACTGTCTCCCTCTCCCAGTTCATACGTTGAAACCCTAACTTCAAGTAGCTTATAATTTGACTATATTTGAAAAGATCTTTAGAGGTATTTAGGCTCTAATCCCATTTGCCTGGTGTCCTCACAAGAAGAGAAAGAAACGCCAGGGAGTGCCTGCAGAGGAAAGGCTGTGTAAGGACACGGTGAGAAGGCAGCATCTGCCAGCCCACGAGAGGAGCTCCAGGACACACCAAGCCTGCCAGCACCTCCTCTTGGACACCCCAGTTTCCACAACGGTGAGAAAATAAATGCCTGTTGTCTTAACCACCCACAATGGTATTTGCTATGGCACAACAACCCTAGCAAACTTACTGAGCTCCAGTGTCAGCAAACTCCACCTTTCTGGGTTTTTTTTTTTTCCTTTTAATCCAAACAACGACGACAACAACAAAGACAGCACAGAGATATTCTGAGCCTTCATTCTGTGCTTTGATATGGATGACTGGTTTGGTCAGATTCTTTTCTACTCTTCCACCACCCTGAGGACATTTTTGAGAATTCCTTTAGGAACACTTTTATGTTCCATTTCATGACTTGGTCCTCTCTGAACCCATCAGCCAGCTTTCTTGCTCTGCTCTAAAACTTCTTTTATATTTGTTATTTTTATCTTTTGCCATCTAATAAGTTGTTTCCTCCCTAAATAGAGACAATGGATCCTCCTATTCAGACACTGATAATTCCTCCAAGTACCAGCTAGAACTGAGGAGCAGTGTTTAACAAAGGATTATTCAAGTACTGGGAATATAAGGAGGCAATTGAAAGGCAAAAGGAGAAAATTTAAAACTAGCATCTAGACAGGATATTGCCTAGAAGCTCTTCTTAGGGTTTTCCATGGGGCTTTTCTAAAGACTGTCTCATTTCTTAACTTACTTCCTTTGGTAAAGGGGCAGTCTAAGCTCTCCACACAGGACGATTCACCTTGTTCTCTGATCACAAGAAATGAGGCCTCAACCTCATTCAGTTCTAAGAAAAAGGAATATCGCCTTTGTAACACAGGACCAGGCAGGACTTCTTTCCTGCCATGGAGGGAAGTTTGCAGAGGGAAGCCCTCCCCTCTCACCTCAGCTGCCATCCCCGCACCTGCCTATAGGTGCTGGACTCACCCCAGCAAGGTGGATTCTGTACTTCGCTTATCAAAGTCTGGCACAAATGTGTGCAGCTAGCAATAGCAGTGATAATGCTGGACTTCTTACTTGAAGCAGCCACAGTCTTTATCTTTATCACATTAATTAAAAATCAGATTTAGCCAGACATGGTGGTGCGTGCCTGTAATCCTGGCTGAGGCAGAAGGATTGCTGCAAGTTTGAGGCCAGTCTGGGCTACAGCTACATGGTGAGTTCAAGGCCAGAGTGGACTACACAGCAAGACCCTGTCTACAAAGTAATAATTTTTTTTAAAAAATCACCAAACGCCTTTGGCATGGAAAAAATTCTATTTGATTTAGCAGAGAGCAAAAGAACCATACCTTGGGTTATTGCTTTCTCAAAGATTTTCTTAGTTTAGTGATTGTTGCAATCTGCAAACTGATTAAAAAAATATTTAGGGAGAGTTGTCAACCAATATGTGTTTCCTGCTCTTCCTTTCTAACATAAGTTGTCTAATGCAGCCGCGTACACATACACACACACACACACACACACACACACACACACACACACACACACACATGCCCAGGATGAGAACCACAGAACAGACCTCCTAATCCCCTCTGGTAACTTGCACAGAAAATGTGACAGCAGGGTGAGCCATATAATAATAGCACTGGGACCAGGTAGTCATGTCCTCCAGTGTCACAGGCCCTGAGGACACAGAAATCATAAAAATAAAGAAAGAAGCTGTTGCCCTGACAGAGATGTCATCTGGCTGCGTTTTTCGAGACATTAGGGGCAGGGCAGTCATTGTCTCAGTCTCCATCATAACTTGCTCTGAAGTAGGCCAGACTCATCTCTCTCTCCAGTTTGCAAGTGAAGCAGTGCCCCCCACTAATCTCACCTCTCCAAAAGCTTTCTCCTTTTGTAAACTTTACTCCTTTCACTTCACTCTTCCAATACTGGTACTTGGGATACTCCTTTGTCTAAAAGAACATGACACTGACAATATTTCCTTTCAGCACTTGGATTCTTTTTAGCCAGAGTCATAAATAATAACAGTTTATTTTCCTCAGAAGAACCTAGTAGTTTCAACTGGTTTGGGAAAGAAACAGGATGTTTTAAAATTAGTTGCCTTTAGGTTGGTAATTTAATTCACTTGGATCAAGATTCAGTGGGAGGAGGCAAGGGCTATGGCGTGACATGTGACATGGGGATATCAAGTTGAAAAAGAGACAGTCTCTGCTTCAGAGGGCATGCATTGCTACTGTCACTAAAGTCCCTCCTGTAGGGAGAGATTTCCTACCTGTGGCAAGACTTCTGTAAATATTTCAGATATAATGCTTTGAGGCGCTGAGCTTATCCTTTGCTCTGAGGAGAGGAATCAAAGTTCACCACATGATCCATTCGAAATGACATCTGTAAACAATTACAGACCCGCAGCTTTTCCAAATGGGATATAAGTGATACACTTGGCAGTTTGTGTCCACATGTTTGCAGAGAAGAAAGCGTCCTGTTTTCTAACCACAAATAAAAATGCTGTAAGAATTGCTAGCCTGGCTTCTGCTTAAAGGAATTTCATGGTCAGGACCAAGGTGGCAGGCAGTACGGGTAGTCAGGGAAGGCAAAGGCACACAGTTTGTGGAGGTTACTGGCCTAAGTAATACTCAACTTACCGACAAAACACAGAATAAAGGAATTATCATACTGGACAATGATAAACCATGGAAGGTCGAAGCTATTAAGATCTTTTTTTTTTTTTTTTGGTTGGAAAATGATGTTGAGAAATTTAGGATTATAGAACATTATCTTTTTTTCTGGTTTTGCTTTCAGAAAAATCAGTAACTCCTAGTGGATTCAACTGTTGAGGATGCATCTGATGGGCAAAGTGGTATAATTTTCCACTTCCTGCTGCCTCTGTGATAATATTAGGCCCGTTTTGGAGACAAGAGAACAGAGACCACATTGGGCAAGTGTGCGCACTTTCAGCTTAAGATCATTATCAATGTTCACAAATTTTTAAACTATTGTTATTTTTAAATCAGCCATAGTGAGAGGATCTATACTGAAGAAATAAAGAAGTGGGATCCATCAAACCTATCTTTTTCTTGTGGAAAAAGCCAAATTTCCAGCACACTGCTATGCCAAGAGCTTTAACTATTTGATTAAAGTCACTCCATTTGACATTCACTTCCAAAACTGTGTTTTCATTTTCTATCCCACACTGATCCAAGAAAGGCTAGTTAATAGATATTTAAACTGTTTAAATAGAGATTTAACGTGTCTCCTCTTCACTATTAAGTGCATCAGAACTTTTCAACAGTTCAAATTTTTAAGCCATGCCATATTTTTACATTCTTCCTCAATTGCAACAGACAAGCCTTCCTCTGGCTGTTTTTCACGCTCTGTACCCTTAGCGCGGCACTGTGTGCTCTAAGTATTTCTGCTAATGGATTTGAAATAGGTATTTTGGAGAAACCCTTCTACGCAGGATTGCCGATAGTAACTTTCTTCTGGGCTTGTTTGCCCAACTCATAGCAACATAGACAACCTACTCACTCTTGTTTCTCAGGTTTAATATTTTCAACACCACACTTCTGTGTGCTGTTATGCATTACAGTTAACCTGACACTCAAGAAAGGAGTTGCTGAGTCCCTGAAGAACAGTTTTGTAAGACTATAAAGGTGGCATTGACTGTTTTTTTCACATGGAAAATCTCTTTATAGCTCCTTCCTTTTCTTCATGGCAAAGAACTGCTCTGTTCATCTGCTAACAAGAAGTGTGGTTAACCAATGTACATGATTGGAATATGAATTTCATCTAAAATAGGGAATCTTTAAAGAAAAAGAATTATTGTGGTGCAAAGTGTACTTGGCTTGATATTTTAGGAGAAATGGAGCCACAGCTTGGAAAAGAAGCCTTCTTCCGATCAGCCCGCTTTCCCACCCCTGGTGCCAGAGACGACTCCTCCAAGCGAAGTCAGCAGACCCTGAGCCAGCAGCTCGCCACCGCTCCTGCCAGCCAAACCAGTAAGAACCACAGCGGAGGCAAAAAGCCAGAAACTGTGGACGCTGCAGGATGAGAAAAAGAAAAGGCCTGTCTATGACGAGTAGCGTGTGCCTGGTGACGGCGAATGCAGGACAGAGAGGAAGGCGTGCGGCATGCAAGACACAAAAACAGACAGTGAAGAGCCGGACTCAGCAAATCAGGCAAGTGTACGTAAGTCCCATCCAAGGTCCTGAGGGACAGCTCCCTGTGATGATGCCAGCCCACGCCACCAAATGATCCCAGCAGGTGAACATTCTGGGTATGCCCATGGCAACTTCATTATGGATCATGGAGTGGCAGGCGACACAGTGGTTATGGGGACCGTGGCCTAGTCCTGGACTACGATGTGGATCTTAGAGTGGATCACTGAGGCAAGAAGATGCAGTACCTATGTCTCAGGTAGCCCTAAATAAGTACGATTTAAAACCCACCTCCTTACGTATATCCAGGTTCTGAGTAAGAGTTCCAGGGAGCACGTTCCTTTTATACCTTCAGATATCTAAAGTAAAGGAATGAGATAATTCCATCTCACATTGGAGTAGAAAATGTTAATTTACCAGTCTGGTATCTAGTCCCACCTTCATTTTAAAAACTAGTCTTACTGAGGTCCATCTGACCCAAGAAAAATACTGCACATTTGAGGGGTGCAGCATGGCCGTGTTTGGCATGCCTGTGTAACCGTGAAACCGCCACCATAATCAGAACCCCGTGAATGGGGCTGTCACTCCCCCATTCTTCTTCCTACCCCTGGAGGTCCCTCCTCCTAATGCCACCTTCTCTTCAGGCAGTCACTGTCAGTCACTAGAAACTAGTTTACATTCGCTAGGCTTTTTATAGAAATGAAATCATATTTTGCATATTTTCTTTGAATTTTTTCACTCGGCATAATCATTCTGAGGTTTATCCATTTGTGTGTGCATGTGTATCAGTGACATGACTTTTTGTGTTGGAGTAGCATTCTACTGGAAAAATGCACCACATTTCTTTATTTGTTGTCTTCAAATGAAATTTGAGTTGCTTCCAATTTTGAACTATCACAAACCTAACTGCTGTGAATATTCACCTTACTTTTATTAAAAAAAAGAAACAAAACAAGCAAACTGAGGATTAAACCCAGAACCTTAGCACTGAGTTTAATTTCCAGCCTTGTTTTTGGTTTTATTTTGAGGCAGGGTCTCACTGAGTTGCTTCATCACCTAGGTTGAGCTTGAGCTTGGAATCCTGGTGCCTGAGCCTCCCAGAGCTGCGGGCTTACATGTGTGTGCCACGGAACCTCTGACTTTGTTCTAGACATTGATATGCACATTCAGGACAACCTAGCTTCCTAGTTCACAGGTGTTTTTCCTGCATGGGCTCTTTCCACAGTTTATAAATGAACATGAATGCCTATAATTGTATTGGTATAAAGACAAATGTAAACTTACTAATTTTATACATTCATATTTGTCATGTTCTTTTTTATTTTAAAAGAAAGTAAATCAAAGCATTTTATAGTCTCCTAAAAGTATGGTAAGCTTTAGGAACTTTGCCTACTGGGCCTAATGGATAAGTTGGTCCAGTGCCTAGCTAAAAATAATCTTTATCAGAATTTTGCAGTTAAGGATGCCCTCCTGACATCAGTTTATAGAGTCTTAAATAAAACTCTGGAAGGGGTGATGCTTTCTTCTTCCTTATTTTTATAAAACTCATAGATGTCACAGGCATCTTGCAACCATGAAGGAACAATGTCTCATTAAAAATGTTAATGCAGAAAATGGAAGAACACTAGCTCCTACTGGCATCTTGTGCTGCTGCATTACATAAGGAAAACAATCTTACTTGTTTAAACTGGTGGGGCTGGTTTTGTGTTATGAACAGTTCACTTCTCATTTGTTCATTGCCCTGCCCTCAGCCTTATTCTTTGGTGTTCAGGAAACAGCATAGCCACCAGCTCAGAGTATGATTGTAAAATTTAATAATTTTCTAAGAACAAATACACTGTGGGGAAACTTTTCCCTACCTCCTAGGCACGACTATGAATCATATGGGCTGCAAGTCACTGTGTTTCTCCTTACACAGGGTCCTCACTGTCCTAAGGCAGACATGAAGTCCAGGCCTTCCCTGCTGTGAAGTTCCAAGGGGAAGACTAGGATAGGAGAAAGAATCACTTCAGACATCTTCAGCTCCTGGATGGACCCTTGTAAGGATGAGGTAAAAGTCCACAACCCTATTGTTCCAGGTCTGTTTCATGTGAAGATGCCCTGGAGAGAGCAGGGCATAGAGGCTTGGGGTGTCTACTCTTGCTCTTTCTGAAGGCTGAGGAGTGGCAGACATGTGTCCCCAGATCCCTGTGCTGTGCTTGACCCCTTAGCAAGCCCACAGCAGCAAGACAAAACCAACTGTGAAATAAAAACTGTGCCAGAAAATGTTCTTGATGAGAATCATGGAGCAAAAGTGTTCACACTCCTAGAGCAAAAGATTGAATATATAAACCGTAACAGTTACTAGCATCTCGGATGAGAAAAACAGGCCCGTTATTTTACATAAAGGACTGTTAGTGAGGCCCTATCTGACTGGGGCTGATGATATGGATGATGTTTCTACAAATTCAGTTGTATTCGTTTTTAATTTGTTTACTTATTCTAATATCAGTGCACCTACACATAAAATACTGTAAGGGAAATGAAAACTGTCTTTAGGAAGTTAGGGACCTAGGGTGACACACTGGTTAAAAAATCAAGACAAAATAGGCAAACTAAGAAAAGCTCTAATAAAAATATGATGCAGATAGTGGGTGGTTCTTAAACTGGTCTGCGTATTAGATTAACCTATTAATTCCAAGGCCTAGGCTATGCCCCAGGTCAGCCATGCCCTCGGGGGAGGATTTAGGCATACATGAATTTTAAAGCTTCCCTGAGATACAGACAAGTTTGGAAAGAAGGGGGAGCCCTTCTTCCATAAAGCAGATCAACAGTATTTTAAGCTGTCTGAAAGTCATAACACTGACAGCAGGGTCTCTGGAAGGTTGATAGAAATGTAGAAACTTGGGCCCCAGCCTTGAACTCCCAATGAGGCTCTGCATTTACCACAGATGATACAGGAGATTGCAGGCATGGTGAAGGCTGCAGAGGAAAACTCAGGCTGAGACGAGAATCGACAAATGAAATTATATATAGTACACCAGAGGGGAGCAGCAGCAGGGAAGGTGGAAGCACAATCAGCTGAAGGGCAGGGACGCTCTTCAAATGAACCTGAGGATGATGCATAGACACTAGCGATGTGGCCAGAGATAGGTCGCTCTTCTCTCTAAGTCCTTGACCTCAGACAAGGTCAAGGAAGCCAGTCTCATCAAATCTATTCAAAGTAGTTTGTATTCTAAATTGGCTTGGAATCTGAAATAGGTCACTTATTTTATGTAACTTAGTCACTTTCTGTATAGTCTCTGAATATTTGACCATGTTTAGACCTTCAATCCGTTCCTGAAGAATAAGGACTTACTGAAACCAGAGATACTCAGAGAAATGTCTTGCGGACTCCAGACAACCTAAAAGAATACCTTCAGTGTTATTGGTATTGATAGCTTGCTATGACAAGAATAGCATGGGTGTGTGTATAGAGCTGTCAGGGTGCATTTCCAAAAGTCAGGTTCCTTAGTCCCCGTGAATTTTATGATCAGTTGTTCTGGAAGGAATTATTTCCTTCCTTCAATGTTTGTTCTGAATACGAACATGCATATGCCAAGCGTGCATATGTTCATGCCTGTGTGCATTTTAACAATTTGGAAGCATGAAAATTTGGAAACTACTTTTCATGTCATTTTCATGTGAGCTTCTCTGATTTTATAATTTTCTATGATAGAGTTTTTTTTTTTTTCTTTTGTTAGAATGCATAGATATTGTCTTCCATGCATAGGTATAACTTAGAGGAAAAAAATGCTACTTCCTTTCAAGAAAAAAAAGAAGGTGAAAATAAATAGGATAAAACTGCCCTCCATGATGTCAACAAACCCCACAGAGCACCTTTCAGAGCTGGTGGGCTCCACGGCCTCCCCCTGAGATACCTTCAACATCTAATGGATCCCCTTTTATCTACTTTATATAGTAAGGTTCTTTGTAAGCTTCAAAAAGAAAAGACTTGATAAAAATAATATGTGAAAAATTCTGAACTGAGCAGCAGCTAGATCGCTACCTGAACTGTGCTCAATGTCAGTTTTCTTAGCTGCAGCAATAGCAGGCCAGGGTGAACAACTTGGAATAAAGCTAGACTGGGTGTCTGAGGGAGGCAAGGCCTTCTTGCTTTCCGTGTCAGATGTAGAAGCGAGATTTACCAGTTGTGCTATGACTATATTATTCTCAGGGTTCTCCAGAGAATCAGAACCAACAGGAAAGATATCCACACATAGGCGCGTGTATGCGTGTATGTGTATTCCAGACCGGTCCTGCAATCTGCTGCACTTGCTGGGTGGAGATCACAAAATGGGAAGCTAATAGGAGCCGATAGCATGATTTCCATATGGAACCCAACAGGGTGAAGAGCCGGGGAGAGCTGATGTGATGTTTCAATTCCTGTCTAAAGGTGGGTGGCTAGAGGAAACACTGTCCCTGATTGCAGACAGCAGGCGGGAGGAACTCGCTCTCATCCCCCGATTGAGGGAGTCCACGTTTTGGCATTAGATGAGACCCATGCACATTAGAGAGAGCAACCTGCTATGTTCTGGCTATTGACTTAAATGTTAAAATTATCCAAAAGCATAATTCTTACAGAAAAAAAAGTAACCAGGCTAGTGTCTCTCTACATACAGAGGCCCTCTGGGGCCCAGTCAATCTCACATCCACATAGAACAATCTCACCCTGAACAGTGGCCAGACGGCCTCTACCACACCTGAGCTTTTCTTCGTTTACTTGTTCTAGGTTGTTCCTGTGACCCAACCCGACTGCTCTGTTAACAGATTCTGACTGGCTGGAGGCCAATCTCCACCACATCCTTGCAGGATTTGTTACCCTTGGGACAGATGGCTTCAAGCCATGAGGTGTACAGAGGAAAGATGACTGAGTCGGACTCAAGGACTCACCCAAGTCCGAATCTTTCCAAGCTTGATTTCCTTAGACAATAACTTTTCAGCCTTCTTTTCTTCATTTGTGGAACGGAAATACCTACAGCCCTTGGAGGATTTTACGAATCTCGAGTGAGTGTGCAACATACAAATGGGAGTTACTGCTATTAATTTTTAGTAGCAAGAACGAAGTGTATAACTTACTGATGTATTATGCTTTTTACATGAAAGGTGTCTGAGACTATAAAGTCCTGGACAGCAGGAATCACACCACACAAAGCAGGTAGCCTGCTGAGGTATGCCACCGAGGCACACGCTTAGCCCAAGGTTAGCTGATGGCGAAAGATGCGCTTTCTAATCTTTTCCAATTAGCTGAACACTTCCTCAGTTGCTAGTATGCAACTAGAAATATATTTTCTAGAAATAAGGTTGCCAGATAGAATTCAGGATGCCTGCTTCAATTTGAATTTCAAATAAATAATGAGAATTTTTTAAGTTAGTCCCATGTAAATCGATTGTTGTTTTACTGAAATTCAAATGGAACCAGGCATGCTGCGTTTTCATTTGTTAAAGTTGGCAACCCTGAGCAGAAAAGAGCTGACAAAAATGTATGCTAAATTTTTATATTAACATTTTCTTAGGTTATGAATATTTAAAGTATACCGTGTAGAAAATACTGTATTTTAGAGTTTCTAATGGCTTATATGATTGGCCTTAAAATGATTTATTTATGAAGCTGATGGATTTATTTGTTTTAATTTTTGTCTTAACCTTTATTAATTTTGTTTATAAAATGAAGATAATAATATTTCATAGGCAAAGGTCCTTTGAAGCTTACCTGGAATACCATGTCAGAAAATTTTTTGTTAAAGAGACCTCAAGGAGGCTTTCTGTCTGCGTCTGAGTCCCCAGTGTTACCATGCGCTAGCTGTGTGGCCTTGGGAAGCTACTAACTTCTTTTTGTGTTTTTTCTCATCCAAAATGGCAGGACAGGGGCCAGCCAAATAGCCAGTGGATTAAGCAATGGACTGGGGGATACGATCCCCTGCCCCCCCATGCCAACCCCGACCCCAGGCCTGCTGAGACTGCAATTGAGACTGGGCGTGGTAGCTCCCACCTGTAATCCCAGCTCTTGGGAGGCTGTAAACAGGTGGATCACTATGAGTCCAATCTAGTAATGAGACCCTGAACACCCTGTAGACCCTTCCCTAAAATACAAAAGAAATAAAAAATAAATTTAAAAAAAATGGGAAGATAATAATACAAGTTACCAATAAGATGGTTGTGAGAAGATAAAATACATACATTTTCAAAAATCTTTTATTTATTTATTTGGTACAGGTTCTCCCTACTCTGTTCAGACTCACAATGATCCTCCTGTCTCAGCCTCTCCAGCTCCCAGATTGCAGGCATGTGTCACCACACCCTGTTTCGGTGGCCAGTACAGCATGCCCAGGTCCAGGGAAATGCATCTGGTACAACATACATTTCATGTACTACATAATAAAGAACTTCATAAATGTTAAGTTTTACTGAAACTCTAGAAAAATCCCCCTCCAGAGTCACTAACTGATGGCAATGTGAAAGTTTAACTCCAAGCGACACGACTCCTTACCACAGGGAATGATCTGTATCGGCACTGTCAGGCTCTCACTGTCTTATTGAAAGCATGAACTGAAAGGGTCATGTTCCTTACTGTAAGCAATTTCCCAAAATATCAAGAGTGGCGACTATTGTTGTATCATGAACATGTCACTGTAGGCTTTCAGGGCAAACTCCCTGAGACCTTGAATATTCAAATCTTTATCATTTGATTCTCCAAAGAACCTTGATATTGTCAGGACATCACAGCAAGTCTTTACATTGCTGCTTTAGTTTTGTAATTCAGTCTGGAAGGGCAGTGATTGCCGTGTTCTTCTCTGGTCTAGGGATCTCTCTGTGCTCCTTTTACAGGAAGTCTTCACAACATCACTAAGCATGAGAAGTTCAGAGTTAGGTCAGGTCCTCCAGCCAAGGCTGGGTTTGGTGAGGTGTGGAGAAGGGTGATGGGCTTGTCCCTCTCGGGCATTGGGGGTGGGGGGACAGTGGGTCAGGCTCAACACAAGGATTGTGTGCAGAAAGTCATGAGGCTTTTCATGAATCAGAACAGTCTCTTGTCATTGTTCTTACTGGAAAGGAAGGTTCTAGATCCTCAAACTTACGCTGAAGATGTATCACACATGTCACTGATGAATATCTACTCTCAAATTTCTTCTTATCCAGGTTTTCTTTTTTTTGCTGTTTTTTAAAGACAAGGAGTGATTCTATGACAGTCTATTTTTCTTTCAAGGTTCAAGTTTATTTGATTAACTGGGTGCCAATATTTGTGTTGCCTCTTGTGACCCCATACCCTTAAATCTTGTATTTAAAAATATAAAATTCATCATTTAGGGTTAAAGACAGATTTCACTGAATAAATTGTCAAAATCGTTTGCATTTTTAAAAATAGATTATTTAGTATATTTCAGACCAAAAAGGAAATTGCGGTTCCTGCCTCCTTCTCTATGGCTGGCCCTGCCATGGCTGACACTATGCCTTCTCATATCCCTATCATCTCTGGCTGGTTGTGCCAGGATTTCACACAAGGAAAGCTTTATGCTATGCAACCCTTTCAGATATCACATTGAAATCATCTTTATCAGCATGAAAACTTGGATTCCCTAGTGAGGTTCTGGCACGCCACACAGCGGAAGCCCTGTGTGTGAGCTCAAGGCAGGGAGCCACCAAGGCAAGGCCACCTTCTGCTTGACGTGCATTGTCAACAGTGTATGTGCCACTGAACTGCTGCTTCTCTGCTCCTTTCAGTGAAGGGAAACTAGAATATTTGGGCTGTACGAGTGGCACAGTTGAGCAGCAGAAGTCATGCACTTGGGGGCTTAGGAAGACATTTGATGCTTGCGTTTTCTAATGTATCAAAATCTTGCACTATATTTGTTTAAGCAAACAGAGAATATTTGAAATGAGAATTTGGACAGGATGTCATGTCTGCATCCTGCACTGTGAATACTATGAAGACAACAGTATGCAATGTATTATTGTAACTGTCCTACTAACCTGTTTGAAACTATCTCATTGCTACCTATTTTTCAATAATATTAATAATAAAAAAAGAAAAGAAAAGCTTATCTACACAGTTAGCATATCTATCAGGAGGTGTCAGAGCAGTAGTCTTACTTGACTTCAGGACCCTTTAGGAAATCAGCCCTAACTGGCCTGTTGCTGGACTCCGTATTTTTTTTATTTAGTCCCCTTTCAGTGTTCAGTATTGTTAAAGGTTCTTATTTGCTCATGACCATAGGCCATGGAAGACACATCAAGATATCAGGATCCTTCATTTTACAAAGAACCTCTATGGTTCAAAACCTTTCATAGCTCCTAAACATTAGTGCAAGTAATTTGGGCAGACACTCTAAGTCCATAGGAATGTCATCTATCCTGTAGTCTATTCTCTGCTCTTTGCTTAATGCTGATTTTTGGCTTTTATCCTGAAAGTATTCCTTCTTCATAATGATAACTGCACCACTAATAGCAATAACAACCAACACTTAGCCAAGGTATCCGAAGCACGAGGGGCTTGTTAACTCATTTAAATATCTCTACAACTTCCTTAAACCCTTACTGGGGATTTTGAAAGCTTCCTTGAGAGTAAGATTGTCTTTAGTTAAAAACCTAATTATTAGATGCAGTATTTAGAGGAACCATCACAAAATAAGGTTTGCCATGACAAAATAAAGTGTTAGAAGCACCCCCAACTCAGTGATGAGACAGAAAGCCTCAGTATTCTTGGAAATTCCATCATTTAATGCTCATAACTACAACAATGTTGACATGGGTAGGATTTCCCTCCCCAGTGTTCACCAGCCATGAGGTAGGAGGAGAAGTTCAGAGATGCCAGGCTATTTTTGCTGCCTGGCCTTGCTCACTAACACAGAAAGCTTGGGCCGTTGGTTTGGTCCTCCATGCCTTATACTCTCCCCACCCCATAAAAACCTGGGAAAATCAGGGACAGAGTGTGCAGTCCAAATGTTCACCTAAAAGGATCCAGACACTGCACATTGCTGAGGCACTGGACCTGCATCTTCATGAGTATAACAAGCTTTTAGCTATGGCATGCTTATGCAAATGCACACAACTGATGATGGGCACTGCCAGGGAGGCCGTGGCAGGGCAAAAATACTTTTGAAAACCCTGATGTTGGCTCCTGGTGGATCTTTCTAAGGTGATAAACTTCATAGAGACTATATCCAAATAGAGTGTCTCAAGCCAAGAGGAAAGGACTGGCCTGTAGTTGGAAGGGGAGCAGCAGAGGCAGACAGGGGCTCAAGCCCAGGGCTTCTCCAGGGTCCAAGCAGTGGCATGCTCCACTCGTTTTTCCTGTCTTAATTGAATTAGAAGGAAGTCAAGGAAGTCTGTGTGACAATAAGCCAAGGAAATGTGAGTGACTTTTAAAAGTTTGCAACATCAAACTTTCCTATTGAAATCTGAGCCAGCCTGGGTTCAGGTATGTCAAAGTCTCCCTGGGCTCCCTGGCTTACTTCAGGAAGGCAAGAGGGCGGTGAAAGGAGAGAAAAAAGATGGGAAGGCCACCCTGAGTCCCAGGATTGTGTGGTACAGGTGGACAGAGCCCCACATTTTGCTAACCATCTGTAAAAACAGAAAATCAAATAGCTCTCTGCTCAGGAATGAAAGAGGAGGAAGAAAGACTTAGTGGAAAGTCAGGGCAGCCTAGAGGCATAAAAAATAACCACAGGCTGGAAAAGTACAGTGCAGGGGGAAAAATGGTCTAGGCAGCCTCCTCAGTAGGGCTCTAGGCTATTTTCTTTGGCATCAAGTCAATTATGTTACTGTCGCCTCTTTGAATTTGGTCATCTCATGCTCTAAGTAAACACTTTCATGGTTCAAGAGTGGGGAGAGACTTCTAGGATGAGCAGAGGGCCCAGAAACCATAAAGAAAAGATTGAAACGATTAAGGAGTCAAAACTTCTACTTAGCAGAATCAGTTCACATGAAATCAAATTACAAAGCCAAAGTACAACTGTGGGAAAATATTTGTAACACATATGAAAGACAAAGGGTTAACCCACATAACAGCTAACACGCTTCTGAAAAACAATGGAGAAAGAGCAAAAGCAAGCAAAGGGGTCAGAAATTAAAATGAACAAATAACTATAGGAGGCATTTTGAAGAAGAAAATTATACAAGATCAATACATGCTTCAAAAATGCTCAAACTCAATAATAGTTATAAATTGAATTAACACCAAATTTAGTCCTATTAAGTAGTCAAAATTGAAAAGATTTCGATGGCAATAGTGTTTATGATTTAATGAAGAAGTAAATCTCTATTCATTAACAGGAGTGTTGAATTTTTTTTTTAATTTTTCTTTGGTGGACCCAGGGATTGAACTCAGGCCCTTGCACTTGCCAGGGAAGCGCTTATTCCACTGAGCCATCTCCCCAGCCCCCTGAATACATTTTTGAAAGATAGATTTGGCAGCTTTTTCATGTTTAAAATAAACACGTACCGAAAGCCAGAAATCCCACTGATAGGATTCTATTTTTAAAGACCACTGGCATTAGAGAAGAAAAAGTACATGTGTGTGTGTTTCATGCACCTTGGGAACATTGTTATAATAGCAGAAACTGGAGTCATCTCAAATATTACCATCAGGGAAATGGACAAATCACATAACATCAGTACCAGAGAACAATATAAAACCACCAGAAAGATGACCTAGTAATATATTAAATGAAAAGAAATACTCAGAAATATGTTCATATGTGTGTATGACAAATATGGACACATACATACATACATGCATACATAGTATGTATACATGTGTACTATGTCCCATCTTTATGAAAATAAAAACATAACCATATTTTGTATACATTGATGAAGTATCTACAACAAAATCACACACATGAATATACTGCAAACTGATAAAAATAATTAACTATTACAGGTTAAAGTAAAACAACTGACAGTGCACAAATTTTCATTTCTTGTATTTCTGTGTTATTTGAGTTCATTATACACTACTCTTAGAGTTAAAAACACAATGAAAAATGTAAATATACATATATTTATATGGCTCTCCTGTTATAAACAGGAAAATAATTATAGTATGACTATGATGTACAGGACAAAACCATTTCCTGTTTCTTTAAGATTGCTGCCCAGTGATTGGTAATTCTGAAGTTAGCTTCTAAGGCATTTGGACACCCTCTGCTCTGGAGTTTTAACTTGAAGTGTTTCACCTGAACCCCCGAACAGCATTCACCATAGTCTATGTCAACACCTGTAGCTCCTCCCCTCAAATCACCTACTTTGGAATTCCTACTCATAAGAGTCCTTATGAAGATTGAGTGACTTGCCATAAGAGCAAGTAGTTGGCACACAGAAAATCATGTTTGCTTTGCTATTATTGAAGCTGTACATAGGCCTGGTCTTTCACCTCCCACTAATTTCCTAGTTTCCTAAAGGTTGAGTCTTCTAGGACTTCCCTTAGTGGAATGTGGGCAGGTGATGCAGAGGAAATGCTGACGTTTCCTTCCTCCTAGATAGCTGCATATGTATGTAAACCCACCATGAAACTCCTGGAGCACAAGGCCTGTCAGAGAAGGCAAAATACAGTGAAAGAGCAAGGATTACTCCTCAAGTTTCTAGTGAAATCAAGTTAGGGGCGACAGAAGCTCTAAGATTTTCTACTAACCTATAGAAGGAACGGACACAGGAACATGGGATTGTTCTTTCATGGGATTGCCAATTGAACAGCAAATAATCGGGCAGGAAGGTGAGTGGTTAGGAAGGAGAAAATGACACCAGTAAAATCCTCAGTATTGTGAAGAACACGTGGGCATCTTCCTATGATTCACTTCATCACTGGCTATGGTAGGTATAGAACCTGGCAGATTATACCATGAGCTGAGAGATGCTCCAGTTCAACAATGGGATATTTATTCTAGTTAAATAACAGACTCCTCTTCTTTTTAATCTCTGTATTGAAGGGTATGTCAACATGTTTATAACTCAGTTTGCCTAGAAATATTAATATACTGGATTAAGTTTAAAATGGAGGCAAAAAAGGTAAAGTATCAGTGTGTGTGTGTGTGTGTGTGTGTATGCATGCGTGCATGCGTGTGTGCGTGAGTGCGTGTGTGTGTGTGTGTGTGTGTGTGTGTGTGTGTGTGTGTGATAGGAAAGAGCATGAAGAAGCTCCAGGACCAAGAAAGCACATACAGTCAGAAGAATAAGGCCAGCACTGTATTTGTGCAGACCCCTGTGCCCACTATACTTTCCTCTTTCCTTCTCTTTCTAAGGAAACATTTTTCCCTTCTTCTTTTGTAGAATCATAAATCTTGCAGAAACCAGAAGAAAGGAATCAGCTCAAGGTAAAAAAGAACTAGAGAACTTTTCAGTGTCCACAGAGTTTGTTTTTACTCTTTTTTCCAGTGCCACCAGTCTTTATTATATTTATGCATTTTAGATATATGCAGTAACAGCGTCTATCAGAGTTTGTCCCCTACACCTTATACCTTGCTTCTTTTGTAACTCTTCCCCTCCCTTAAGCCTCTCTCCCCATCACTTACACAAGCTGTTTCCACTTCCCCTCTATTCTTTTCTTTCTTGTCCCTTCTTTCTTTTCTTCCTCACCCTCCCATGTTTCTCTTCTGATTTGAATTTGTTTTTAAATATTATAATTTTTATAAATACACTGGGGCAAACACTGAAAGTGGAATTCAAGAGATTAAAGAGATTGGGGGTAGATATCTCTACTCTCTACTTCAGTTGTAGCCTATAAAGGCTGGTATTGGGTAGCATTAAATAGCCCTAGGATTTTTCCATTAATTATATTACCATTTCTTCTTTATTCCATAAAGTTCAAATGACCTCAACTTCCAGGCAAAACTCTCTACCAGTGCTAGAATACTGTATGGGAAAATCTTTGTATTGTATTAAATGTTATGAATAAAATCAGTATAAATGAGTGATTCCTTTTTAAATGTAAAAGAGTTCTCTAGATCAAACAATAGATCACTGTAGCATGTTGACTAAAATTCAGTTCCATTGATATTTTTGTGTGGGTTTAGAATGTATTCACAAGAGGACTTGGAGCCACAGAATGGCTTTGCACAAGTTTCTTGGTGAGACTAGATCACTGTATTCTTTAGTCATGTGAGCTTTTCAAAGACAGACCGCAGATGTTCAAGGATAAATGATATTAAGGTTGTGTTACTTGAGAACCTAAAACAGACTCATAGGCCCCAAGGGATCAATAACTGCAAGAGGCTATGCCTTGTTTAGGTTAAGCCATGTGGGTCCGGAAGGCTTTCTTCCATCCAGTGGGATTCAAAGCTCCTCCTCATGTTCACCCTGTCATAGAGGACATGAACCAAAGAGGCACAGTAGTAGTTAAGAATTCAGGACCAGAAGTTCCATATCACTTCCACTCTTCTACCTATCCCAGAATTCAGTCATATGGTCCCAGCCCAGTTAAAAGGTACTGGGAAATTCAGAAAAGAACATGGATATTCAATGATTGCTAGGTTTCTGGATGTAGTAATGATGCCATCAGGGGTATAAAGGCCATAGTTGAATACAGTTTGCCTTGACAAATTCTCGAAACAAAAATCCTTGGCTTTTAAATAAATATGGCTTTATACTAGTTATTTTTATTCTAAAACAAAGTAGTTTTTCGAACACAGAATAAATTTTTGCTGTGAGCTGAGTGTTCTAAATTTATCTTGTCAAATCTAAGGAGGGGTTTTCCTTTAAGAAGCTGCATCGCACTATTGGTTCACAATGAACTTTAGCTCCGCTAGAATCCTAATGGAATTATTAGGATGTGAGGAAGAGCTGCTGCTGAACAGGTTTAAGAGTCTGTAGCCGTCAGACTCATTTTGTTTTAAATCTAAGTGCAGGACTTCATTTTTATTCTGTTAGGTGTCATCCTGTTATTTTCAGACAATTGCTTCAGCCTTCTGAATTTTTAATTTTGTTATCTATTGTAATAGCTATTTCTTCAGGCCTTGCATCATACAACAATTTAATGAGTATGCCTTCTGTGTCTATGTCCAAGTTCTTGAAAAAGTAGGCCAAGGGTAGAGCCTCCCAGTAGAACTCCAGAGGTCTCCCTTGAGAGGCCTCACAATTCCTTAATAAGTGCAGTAGGTTTATTTGTTCTACTTGCTTTAGATCCTCCTTCTCTTGTTATCAATCACTTCACATGTCTCAAATTTCTTAAGATTTCACAGCACAACTCATTTTCTTTTTTCCTCCCCTCCGAACTTCCTCCTGGCTGATGGCACCACTGTCTAGCCCACTGTGCCAGACACCCAGTGGCCATCCTTATTGGTCAGCTCCCAGGTAGAAACATCATTGTGTAAGAGCATGGGAGAACAGAACTTCTTAGTTCCTGGCAGCTGGGAAGCAGAGCAGAGAAATAGAATCAGAGAGGAAGGGGCCAAAACTGGATAGAGTACCCCAAATCGTGTTTTCCGGATCTGCTCAGACACACTTAGACAAGCGCTCCACCAATTCCGTGGGCAAATCTGGAAGCCACTCATATTGACACTCTGCTGTAACTGGCAAGGAGTTCAAGTCTCTTTCTTCCTCATCCCATAGAGAAGAAAATTTGTGTCAATATTGCCCCTCTTCAGCTGGGGCAATCTAGAGGCAGTGAGCCTCTAATGCCTGGCCACTGCCTCCAAGCAGCCCTCTGTGTTTCTGGTCTTTCTTTCTCTAGGCTGTTCTTTTTCTTCTCATTGGTGTGGTCTTTCAAAACTGCAAGTCATATCATGTTATATCTTTGACTTAAAGATAACAACACACCCCAGTATAAGAATAATATGTAAAATATTTAACAGGTACTTTGGCACCAGCACCAACCAAACAGGAGGCTGGCAGGGATGCTCCAGATGGAAAGCAGGCTGCTTTCCTACCCAAGGGCTTCCTAGAGCATCCTCCACCCTCTGCTCCTAGCCCTTGGCCTCAGCATTTGCATCTCAACATGCCAGGTCCTTTCTGGATCCTGTCTCAGTTCCTCTCTCTACACACTCAGGGGCTTCTTTTCCCTGACAGAGGGAAGCATTTTATATATCTGTCCCACTAATTGATTTTTGGTAGAAGCTGCCCATTTTTTAGGCTTTATTGAGTCAGATTCAAGATTTCAAAATTCAGATGAAAGCAACAAAAGATAACCTCAAATCTCTACCCTCAAAATTTGGGCTTTTAGAAATGAAAAATTTTCAAGGCTTTTTAAATATTTTCAACCAGAAATTTAACTCTGTTCTGACTGGTTTCTTTTTGCCTTTTCTTCTTTGAGGCACTAGATCTGGTTAAATCTTGAAGGGACTACAAGTTTTAAAAGCTTTTCAAAGAACAAAAAGGCTTCTTACAGTATTTTAAAATATTATCCTCATTCCTTGTTGAGTTATGCACCTACATTTCTAAATTCAGTACCATGTGGGCAGCCACCAAAGTTTGACCTTTATTTTTCCAGTGCCTGGGACATATTTGATGCTTGTTAATTGTTCACTGATGGAGACACTCAATGAGCAAACTCACACCGTGTCATCAACAGTTACCTAATCTTCTAGTATACTAGCATTATAAAACACAAAATGGATTGGTTAGATTTAATTTCTCTGTAGTTGGCTGGTTCAAATTATAGGAATAAGAAAATTCAGAGCTTCTTTTGAGTGGGATTTCAAAACTCACAGGGATGTCAAGACCACATCAGTAAAAATCAATTTTTGTAGGGCAAAAAGGGATGTTTCATGAAGAGAAAATTTAATAATATATTTGCCGGTAATGGGTATGTAATTCTTTAAATAGAGAAGAATTTGTTTCATTTCCTTCTCACCTTTATGCATATTTTCCCACTGTAGTAATAACTAATGGAATTTTCTAAAACTGAACTAGTAACTTTCTGGACCTGGATACCTCTATTCAAAGCCCGTTCAGCTTGTTGACTCTTCAGGCTTTATTAATGGCTAAATTAACACACCAAGAATGGAACTCATTTTCTAGTTGCTAAATACTGGGCCCTCTTCATTGTTTCCAAAATGACTTACGTTTTACTTTGTGTGGCTCCCCTCCCTTAGTGCAGCATTTCAAAATAAATTATCACTGGCATGTGATCCTTAACAGTTCTGCGGCTTAGTTCCATTGACCTGAGCCCACAGCTTCTGCCACCTCTGTAGAATGCGGGTAAAAATGATCACGGTTGTGCTTGTAGAAGAAAAGCTGCAGAAGGCAGTGTGTTCTGGAACCAAAGAACCTGATTTGAATCATTGCTGTGCTACTCACCCTGGAAAGTTAATTATTACTCAGAATATGTACAATGAGTTTAATATAATGTATGATTACAATGATTAAATAAGGCAATATGCAAGATAACTAGTATAATTTATAACACTAAAGAGATTATTCCAAATGATGGATTCAGTAAATAACTCTCTGAATCCTTTAGATTTCACTGGAAACAAGAACTGAGACAGAAAGTACATATGAGACTAGCCTACTGCATTAGCTGTCCAGATACCCAAGGTTGGCTCCACTGGGGCAGTGTCCCGCTCTGTCCTCCATGCAGTGTGCCTTCAAGAAACAGGAAGGCTACACTGCCCACCCCTATCCCCTGGGCATCTTGTTGCCTAGTGACATGGACCCACAGGTGCTAGCACCTCTTGGTGGGCCAAGAGGTCTTTTACTCCCCATTCTACAACTGCTGGATCATCACTCGGCCAAACAAGTTATTGAAAGCACACTAAGAAAAGATTTTCTTGAAGGATCACATGGTTACTATATTAACTGTGAACGCACATGTGTGAACAACTAAATACAGTGAGTTTTCTTTATTTTCTGGTTTCATTTTTATCCAGTTCTTCAAAAGACAATTTACTCATTCTTAATTCAGAAAAACATTAGGCCTCCTTTTACAGTTCAGCTGTTTCCAGTTACTTTACTCCACCCACTCTTTATGTTTTTTTCTGGGTTCTCATTTACCTATTGAAGGATTTATAAGGCAATCCTCTGCTCTGTCTCAGCTGCTGTGGTCACATTGTCCCCATATCTGATCTGCTTACTATGCAGCCTGCTGCTTCTAAGTCAGGCTGGGATCAATACGATAGAGAGTTCTTCTTCCTTGCCCACCCCCCACTCCCACACCCGTATTGGTACACAAATATCTTCCAACGGATGCCGTTTTGCAGAATCATTATGGTTCCTCATTCTTAAAGAAATTCACATCTCTTCCAGGTATTCTGCATGAAAGCAGTAAAAAAAAAAAAAAAAAAAAGTTAGGAAATTTTGGTCAGTGTTGGGACTCCCTACCTCCACAGTCTGTACAGAGAACGTGTACTAGTTCACTGAGCATCACATTGACTCCATTGTCATGGGTCATGGTCTTGATGGTTGCTGCAGAGATGCTTAAAGTTATAGTGCAGAGAGCTAGTGGACCTCACATCCATCCTGAGGACCCTGGAACCCAGGGTTATCTTCTCTGCAGGCCCAGTACTACCTTGGAGTCTCTTTTCCCCTTTTAGGATTTGGCCAAAGAGAAGTACATCAATTCCTAATATCAGAGAGACTCCTCATACTTCATCTCCTTTCACAGTCACCAGAAAGGTCTCTGTTCCTTTTCCACCGGCCTGTAGAGTTACCACCTTTTCTCCTTTTCCTTTCTGGGACACTCAACATGATTTCTTCAAAGCTATGATCTTCCAACGACAGAGAAGGACTTTGATATCAAGTTTTGTGCTCTGTATTAGAGTGCTTGAAATGAGGAAAAGGAAAATTACTCAGAGTGATCTCTCTGCTCAAACATTATTGTGTTCACTCTTTTGTAAATGACTAAACTCTAGTTAAGAAGACAATTTAGAGGAGCCCAGGACAGTAGTGGCAGGAGGACATATATCAGAGCCTGAGGATATGCAATGGATTTGTGGATAGGTCAGCATTCTGACTCTAATTTATGGTGTTCTGCTAGCATTTTTTCTTCTGTACCTTTTTGATTTCCTGTCTGCTTTGTTTCATGACATCTTCCTCCTTCATCTTTCCTCAACATGATTTCAGCTTGTACTCACACATGCACAGCATAACTACCAAAGAGGTTGGTATTTGTCCAGGTACCAGATGCTGATTGCCGGGTGGTTTGTCATCTGGCCAGATAACAAGGAAAGTAGCCTACAAGTAGCCAGATGCCCAGATCAGATAAAATGTGATTTGGAGGTTGAGCAATCACCCAGCAAGTGACTGAGCTGGTTTAATGCACATCTGTCTCTTTAGTTATGGAGTCAACAGGGACATCAGCGTTTTGCCAACACCTGTGTATTTCATACTTTTTGCATGACTGTAACTGTCCTATCTTACTTAAACCTGTGAGCATGAGTTTCTGAGCTGCTGTTTCCCATTTCATTTGTTATCTATTTAGGTCTATATTTATAAATATTTAAGTCTGTGAAAGCTGTGTATTGTATTTCTATTGCCTACGTTTGCCATAGAACATCTGCTTTCTTTCAGATGCTCAATTATAAAAACATTTTTGAAACAAATGTGTTATAAGGTCATACAGTTTTATAGGCCAAGACTTACTGTGTCCTCATGAATTGCATTTCTTTTCCTCCACATATTTTTATTCTTACAACAGAGATCAGTGCATAATGCTAATGGGCCCAATCTAAGCCATAGCCTAGTTTTGTAAACAATGTTTTGTCAGCACATAGCCATGTCCATTCTTTGTGACATTGCCTCTGGCTGCTGTCACACTGTACTGTCAGAGTTGAGTAGTCATGACAGAGACTATAGATTTTTTTTAGAAAAAGACTTCTGAACTCTACTCTGAATCAATAAGAAGAATTCCTTTCCAAGACAGAATCCTAGAGCTTCAGAGTTACAAAAAGATAGTATTGCAAAAATGCTTCTTTTACAAAACAGAAAGCAAACACATATAAGCGTCAACTGTTACAGGTTTTTTGTGTCACTGTACCTCAGCTACTATCATCTCAGTACCTACAAACAATATTATTTCTATTTTGTAGATAAGTAAATCAGAATACCAGAGTTTAAATAACTCTTGTGGATTAGACTGAAGCATGGGCTTTAAAGAACAGAACCACTGGACTACTCTGTCCTTAGGAGAAAGAATCCTCTAAGTCCCCCAGAATCAGAACCACAGATAGTGCCACTTATGAGAAGTAAATATTGTCTTCACACATATGTTTTATGACCAAAGGAAGAAGAAATCCTGGTCCTCCTGTGCAGATCTTTCCTATTTCTCAACTACAAACACCCTAATGACACCTCTGGGGTTGGACATCTGTCCCAGCACGCCTAGAACCAGCCCTTGCCTAGCTTGGTCACAGCCAGGGCTATTTCCTAGCCACTTGCTCAGTGGCTGATTGAACCCATCAAAATCCCGTGTCAAGTGAAGGTGACCACCCACCAGAAGTCCCTCTGTTCCCAGGAACAACTCTGACTGCTTTTTCTCAAGTCAACCTTTATGGCTTAGCCATCCTCATGCTCAAAAACTTGATCACAAGCCACTTCATAAGGTCCTAACATTCATAGCCGACGTTTCTAATTGCAACAACCTGGCCCTGCATGCTGCAAGAATTGTTGACTCGGCATAAATCAGTCTGCTTTTCACACTGTCCAGGTTTTTGTCAATTTTGTGACTACTGCTGCTTCCTGACTGTTGTAGCACCTAGTCAAGGCCTAGTAGATAACCAGCACTCTTGACCTCATAGCCTCACATCTATACCATTATTCTCTGTCAATCTTACTGCCTGGTTTGAATCCTTGAGTCCCTCCAAATTTCATATTGAAATTTAATCCCCTTTACATCAGTTTTAAGAAGTGGAACTCTTTAGCGAGTGATTAAATTATGAATGGAATTAATTCCTCTATAAAAGAGGCCTGTAATGGTTTAATCAAGAACATCTCACAAGAGTCTCATTCACTCAGAGCCTGGGCTTTGGAAGGTAATTGAGTGATGAGGCACTGTAGCCAACTTGCTGTTAGGAGTGGGGCTGTCAGAGGTGGGTCACTAGGGCTCTGACCTACACGGGCATCTATTCCTCCCTGGCTCCTCCTTGCTCTCTGAGGCCTGGCCATAGGCTGCTTTTCTCCTCCCAGCAGGTTCCATGTTGCTAGGCGAGGTTTTGGAACTGATACTTCTGAAACACAAGCCCAAATAAACCTTTCCTCCTTTGTTGTGTAGGTCAGGGATTTTGTCCAAGTGATGAGGAAAATGATTAAGATAAGACCTCAGATAGCTGCTAGGCCATCCTACCGTTCTGCTGTCTGAGGAAGTAGCAACGTGTGGACAGCTCAGAAGCACAGAACAGCCTTTAGCACCTAGAGTCTGCTGGCTCCTTGATCTTGGATGTCCCAGCCTCCAGAACAGTAAGAAATTTATATTTATGAGCCACTCAGCTAGGATGTTATGCAATAGCAGCAAGAAGACTAAGATACTTGCCTCTGTGTTTTAATTCCTTAGTCTTTGGTGATTCAGTTCTCTCCTTGGGTTTCTGAAACCGTCCTTCCTAAAACTTTCTCCTGTACTTAAACCCAGGCTGCTGATGCTGCTGCAGAAAGTCCTATAGCAGGGCAGATTGCTGTCTTCATACAAGCGTGGTGTGGCCTTCAGCTGGGCTCTTCAAATGACATAGCCTGGCAATTTTCTATGCTTCTCTGGCTAGTTTATATTGCCATTTCCTTATTAAAATTCTCCCCAATAAAGTATATATAGATATAGTTTTATATATATATAAGTAAATTATATATATTTATATATAGAGGTATCTATATAGAGAGATATTAATATATATATATATATATAAATCTATATTTTATACAACATATATTGGGGCAATAAAAATATAATGGATGATTTTTAAGTTTTAGAAATGTAATAAATTGTTATAGTAAAAGACACATTGTCACTAAAGCCCTTCAAAATTCCCCTATTCGCATCTCATGAAGAGTATTTTGAAGACGCTTGTCTGAGTTTGGAAACTGAAGTGGGCGAGGACACACTGTAACGTGTCTTCAAGTGCGCCCATGAGTGGGTGCCCCCCACAAAGCAGGCGCTTTACTTTTTTTTTTAATCACATCTCATAAAGACACCCATGAAAGAGGGCTGTACAACTGCTTTAGAAAGTGACAAGAATGATAAGTCTGTTCACATTATGTGAGTGATGGGGCATTATTTTGAGTGAGATTGGTGGCAATTTGTCCTTTACCATAACATATTTTTATTTAACTAGAATATATATATATATATATATATATATATATATATATATATATCCCAATTCCTCCCAAATAATGTAACTGTTATGTATCACTATGTATCACAAATACACAACAGTAAAACTTGTCATCCTTCTGGGGACCCTCCCCTCTCACCTACCTGCTGTCAAGCCCCTGTCTTAGTCACTGCTCACACTGGACATGCGGCCCTTCCATCCAAGAAAGGTCAGTCAGTTGTCCCATAGATTTCTGCAGCCTCATCATTTCTCAACATTTCAGAGAACTTGCAATGACCCTTTTTCTCATTTGCAGGTTTGTTTTATTACTTTATTTTGTTGTTTATATATTTTTAGTACAGGGTATACAGGGTCTCACTACACAGATTGGACTCGTAGTGATTCTCCTGTCTTTGACCTCCCGAATGCTGGCATTACAGGTGTGCACCACACTGTCCAGTCTCAATCACCATCGCAGTGCGTGCCCCAGGGGCAGGGCAGGCACGGCACACCAGGAATTGAACCCCAGTCCCTGAGTCTGCCTAGGCAGATGCCTTAATCCTCTGAGCAATCTGACCTGCCCTTCAGGTCTGTTTTAAAGGAAAGGTGACCTATGCAATAGCCTGCCATTCCATAAGAAGCAAGCTATATATATATCTCGAGAGAAAGAGAGAGAGCCTTAAGTAACTCAGGTTTGCATATGCTAAGGTTTGTGTATAGGTGTCTCCCGCAAACCGCAAAGCCTCAGGCAGTCTTGGGATGGCTTCTGGAGTCTGTGATTGATCACTGTGGATATGAAGGCTGCATCTGCCCTGAGGCAGGTAATTTGCATTATAATGTAAGAAGGGAAGGGAAGTTAGCTGCTTGAGCAGCTGCTACTCCTCCCTTTTGTGCTCTTGCTCTTTGCAGCTCCATTAAAAATTGCTTTCTGCTATGTGCTGCTTTTGCAAGAGCCTGAGTTCAATCCCCAGATATGGAAAAACAAACAACAACAACAAAAAAAAAACTACTGAATTAAATACACCTTTTCTTCCTTCATTTTGAGTGTCTGGTATTTGTCCCAGAAATGAGAAAAGAGTAACTAAGACAGTATATATAACCATAAAGTAGAAATGGGTCTCTCACCTACTGATTAGAAATGTAAAACAAACAGCAAAGAAGCATGCTTCACTCTGAGTCTGTCTTTTCACAAGCAAGTTTTGTGATTTTCACATTGCAGGATGCAAGGCTGTATGAACTGAATGACTGTTGTCACCAGTGCCAAAAGCCAGCCAGCTGGCAGTTTTTTGTTTTTTTTTTTTTTTTTTTTTTTGCCTTTTTTTGTTTTAATTTATTTTAAAGATAGTATGATGATCAATAAAACATTAGGAATGGTACACATTGAGAAGACCAAGATGACAGGTATTCAGCCATGGGGTTTGTATTACACATTGCTGTCCTCATTGTAGTTGCTCAGATCCCAGATATCAGCATACAGAGTTAGTCAAGGTGAAAATTCTAAATATTAACTGCTATTTTCAGAAAAAAACTGATGAAAATTACAAGTGCAATCATCTCAGCCATCCTGTATATGTACTTGCATGTTTTCCCTCCTTCTTTTTTTCCCCTATCTTTTCTCTTTTTCTCATCTTCATTATTTAATCCTTAAATTCAGTTTCTTTCTATTTTACTATATTTATTATACTCTCCGAGTCTTATTTATTCTTTCAGGTTCTTACATTACATTACATTCTTACATTAGGGAAACAATGCAGTATTTATGCATGGGGGTCTGATTTTATTTCACTTATGGGCATAGCCTCTAGTTTTATCCACTTATCTACAAAGGCTTTGAGTTTGTCTTTCTTTCTAACCGAGTAGTACACTATTGCATACAAAATGATCTAAACATTTGTCTCAGTTACTCTTCTCTCATTTCTGAGACAAATGCTCAACACTCAAAATGAAGAAAGAAAAGGTTTATTTAGCTCACAGTTACTGGAGGTTTCAGTCCATACTTGGCTGGCTCCAAGATAGACTGGCACATGGCAGAAGGCAGCAGTTCCTGGCAGCGGCAAAGAGCAAGAGCAAAATGGAGGAGTAGCAGCAGCAGGGGCTACTGAATCTCCCTTAAATTACATTCCAGCTATATGCCCCAGGCTGAGGAAAGCGCTCACACCCATAATCCCAGCAGTACTAAGACCCATAATCTCAACAGAACATGAGTTAATCTCAAACTCTAGAAGTCCACACCCCATGACTGCATGAGGCTTTGTGGGGACAACTAGACACAAACCATAACAACATTAAAACAGAAACACTAAATCTACAGAAGAGAAAGTTGGTGAAAATCTTAAAGACATAGGAGCAGGCAGAGAGTTCATGAGTAAATACCAAACTGCACAGGAAATACTGCAAAGAATCAACAACTAGAATCTCATCTTATTGAGAAGTCTTGGCATGTCAAAAGAAATCATCAGAGTGAAAGACACAAACTGGGAAACAAAATTGTAACCAACAATCACTCAGACAAAGGACTTGTATCTAAATTATATAAAGAAATTAAAAAAAATAAGGGTCTGGGGAGATGGCTGAGTAGAATAAGCACTTGCCTGACAAGTGCAAGGGTCTGAATTTAATCCCCAGTTCTGCCAAAAAAAAAAAAGAAAAGAAAAGCCCCCAAAATTTAAAGACCAATCCAAAAATGGGCATGTGATGTGAATATACATTTCTCAGAGGAAGAAATACAAGAAGCAAATAAACACATGAAAAAATGTTCCACAAGACTGGCCATTTGAGAAATGCAAATTAAAATGACATTGCGATACCATCTCACCCCAGAAAGAATGGCTATCATAAAGAAATCAACTAATAACAAATGTTGGAGAGGCTGCGGGAAAAAAGAGAACCCCTCTCCACTGCTAGTGGGAATGTAGACTGGTGCAACCAGTCTACATGGAAATCAGTGTGGAGACTCCTCAAAAAACTAGGACTGGAAATCCCATTCAATGTAGTTATTCCCCTTCTGGGTATTTTCCCAAAAGAACTGAAAACGTCGTACCACAGTGATATATGTGCACTCATGGTTATAGCAGCACAGTTTGTCGCAGTCAAATCTTGTTGTTGTTTGGAAGCAGCTAAAATCTTCAAACCCAGTACAGTCAAGAAGGACCAAACATGTATTTGATTATAGGAAATTATATTGAGCATCTAAAAAGAAAGAAGAAAACAGAGAATTTAGCAAGTGACGCTATAAATATTATGAATTGCTCTGGCAGTCCCTTCACTGCTTTCATGACCCGAAATGGTCATGTCAGGGAAGAGAAAATCTAACCCCCACAGTGTGTCAGGTGCCCACCTTCCTCATCCCCTTTCTCGTCATAGATGCTAAAGGAAGCATTACTGTCTGCATGCATCACCGCAGTGAATTACTATTATTATTTTTAAAGCCAGGCCAAGTTATTTAGGATATATAGGACATATTAGCATCATTGATTGGTTTAAAAAATAATTTCTGTTCTTCTATTTTATTCTACCATAATTAAAATGGTAGTTATATTTTGCATAGATTATTTCATGATCTGTATTACTGTATAATTTATACATGTACATGTGCATATTGCCATGGAAGAATATATACCAAAACATTATTTGTAATATACATCAAACCATTATGTGTATTAATTTCTTTTTATATTCAGTTTAGGGGAGTTTCAGGAATTACTTTGAGAAAATATCTTCATTTTGCCCTTTGATTTTCATCCCAACCCCTGTTTAAGCTGCAGTCATCTGTGATGCAGATAGAAATGCTGTTTGGGGGATAGAACAACTTATGTGATAGATACACCTAGCATGTCACTTGACTTAAAAAATAATAATAAAGAAGAAGAATTATAGAGAAACCTGGAAACTTCTTTCCAGCATGAAATGTAGAGGGAAAAAGCCTTTAAAGCAAATTTTAGCCAAAACTTGCAGCTAACACACTTGTTACTTCTGCCTCTAAGAGTCAGAATGGCCACAAGTCCTCTGCTTTTGAGTAAGAGTCTCACATGTAAGACAAATAAGTTAAATGGGACATAATGTCTAGTGTCAAAGATAGAGTCCTCGTTTAAATTAGAATTTTATTTTAAAAAATGGGATATATCTTTTTTTTTTTTTACATTAAAACAGAGTTTTCAGCTGTCCATGTTAAATGAACATCAGCACATCACCTTGGTGGAAATTCAGATCATTAACCTACATTAATTTGGGCTTGCTTTACTCTTCTGTGAGTCTTCAGGTCTTTATTCTGAGTCAGTCCTTTTCATCACACTCCTGGCCTGGGTTAAAATAAAATAAGACTCAAAAAGGAAAAAAAAAAAAAAAATTGCCTTTTTTTTTTAGCCAGTGTCTCATCTGTAACCTTCCCTTCCTGGCCAAACTTCTTAAATGAGCCAAAGTCATTTACATTCGGAACCTAACTCAGGCTTCTAAGTAATTTCCCCAGACTAATTCCTGCCCCCTTCCATTCCTCAAACTGCAAGCAGAGTGATTTTTTTTTAATTAAATTAAAATTTTCTTCTTTCATATTTTAGGGAAGGGTCTACAGGGTGTTCAGGGTCTCACTACGAGATTGGATTCGTAGCAATACACCTATTTACAGCCTCCCAAGAGCTGGGACTACAGGCACATGCCATCACGCCCAGTCTCAATTGCTGTCTCAGCATGAACTGGGGCAGGGCCGGCATCGCAAGCCTAGGTAGAGTGCTTTTTAAAAAAAAATACAGATTTCAACTTGACACTTTCAGTCTTGAAATCCTTCTACTCTCTGTTTCCCTTAGGACAAATTTTTAATTCTGTACTATTTACAGGTGCCTTACTACCTAACAGCTCCCTACCCCACGTTCTCAGGTCTTGCTGCTCACTTATTCTTGGAGTTCAGATTATCACTCCTTCCCTGGTGGGTTCCTTAGTTGTGTGAGCTTGCTTTCACCCCGAGAGTTGTCCAGACCCTGTCTTGTTTGAGGCTCTTCTCTGTGTCACAGGGCTGCTTCTTCTTCTTTGCCCTTCCCCTCTCATATTAAATGTTTCTACTCTGCCCTGTTTGGGTAGGGGTCCCTGGATGCTGTCAGCACACACCTCGCTCATTACCAGCACCACACCTGCAGTGGCTGCTTGAATGCCTGCAGCTAAAATCATGTCGGTCTTTTTTTTTTTAAAACCACATCATACCACAAAACTTTGAATAGAGGTGTTAGAAAGACACATACACATTTTATCAAATCTAAAAGCTATAGAAGAAAGCACAGACATATTTGATTACATAAACATTTAAAATACTGTATGGAAAAAATGTCCCAATGAAAATCAATAAGCAAAGGAAAAGTCAGGGGAAATATTTGCAGTATATATTCCAGGTAAAAATATAATACACGTAATTGTATTGATTACACCATGCTATAAAATAAATGACTCTAAAAGGTGACAGCTTAAAATAGCACACCTAGTGTTTTTTTGTTTTGTTTTTGTGAGTCAGGAATCCAGGCACAATTTAACTTGGTCTTTTGTTTTAGAGCTTCTGACAAGATTATAAACAGGCTGTCAGTGGGGCTATAGACTCATTTCAAAGGAGCAGAGCGGGATCTGCTTCTAGGCCCATGCGGATATTCATGACCCGTATAGCTCCTGTGGCTCAGGGTCTACTATTTTTACAGGAAGATGCATAGGGACCCCATCATCTCCTTACCAGGAAGTTCACTGCATCAGACAAGCGTATGAAAAGGATCACAGAAAGAAGGGTGCAAAAATCAAAGCTCTGTCTTTTACGACCTACTCATGCTGAAGCACTCTTCCCACTCTTACCCGAACTAATCTCTAGAAGTTAGTCACTAGGTCCAGCTCACACTCAAGGGAGAGGATTACCAGGAAGCAGGACCACTTTTAGAGCAGTTTTAGAGGGCTGTAGACCACAGTGGTATACAAATTGTTCACTACACAGAGAACTGCATGTGAATATAGTATTAGGAATATACAAATCACATAAAATAATAGGAATAGGCCAACCACACAAAAGCAAGCTCAAATGATCACTTGCACATAGAGTGGCTCTTGTGCTCTCGCTTGTTATTAAAATGCAAATTAAACTATCAATAAGATAACATTAATTCTCACATAAACAAAGAGCAATTTGTAAATTTATAAAGATGATACACTCCTCCATTCTAGTAATGAAAAATATTTTTATAGTTTTTCAAAAGAAATTTTGTTAATGTCAATTAAAAGAGAAATATATATTTAATTTCAAAATCTGATTCAGCTAATTAGAGATAAAATGTTGTCTCTGTAAAAACCAAAAAACAGAAATAAAATAGGTAGTTATGAGAGAAAAATGCATAGCTATGAGAAAGGAGAGAGAAAAACAAACAAAATAAAGGCTGTACAAAGGATATAACTAGAAGCACAAGTGTGCTCTTGTATGTGGTTATGTTTTTGACCATGCCATGAGAAAAAGGAATAGATTTTTAAAAATAACGTTTAAAAATAATGGTATCAAATGAACAGGAATAATTTTGATATTCGTGAGTATTTATGATTTTTTGATATAATTTTGATATCTATCATATTTATAGGTCTACCTGAAAATTAATGACATACAGTACACACATAATTCCATGAGACCAAAGAAATCTATGTAGAAACACACAGTATATTTTGAACTTTGTTGTTTTGTCATGAACTCCTTAGCGTATTTGCATAATATGAAGAGGAAGCTCCTCAATAAATAAACTAAAAACATTTTTTTCTACGTGAAACTCACTTTGACAGCAGATAAGATTTTACCCCACTTATGTACAAGATAAATATATATGCATAAAGAATGTGAAAGTCACCAAAATGTTCCTGGTACTTAGCTCAAGACTGAGAATCCAAGTAAGAGAGCTGGGGAGGTAGCACAGTGGCTTAAGCACCTGCTGAGAATCCAAGTAATTTTTATTTTCTTCTTTACAGTTGTATGGATTGATCTAACTTTTAATCCTTAAATTTATTTTTAACTGACACATAAAAAAGCCTATGTATTAATGGGGCACCGTGTAACGCTCTGAAACGTGTGCATTGCACATTGCTCAAATTAGGGTAAATGTCTATTTCCTCAAACATTTAGCATCTTTTCTCAGTAAAATTTTTAAAATTCTTTAACTTTTAGGATTATAGTATGTTGTTGTTAACTTCCTCTGCTGTACAACAGCACAGCTGATTTGCTATTCCTTTGCAATTTTGATGTTTTCTTATCTTTCTGTCCCTGCTACTCTCCTTGGTCTTTGGTAACAACCATCCTATTGTCAACATCTATGAGATCAAAGTATTTTAGATTCTACACATGAGTGAAACTATGCAGTGCTATGCTTTCTCTGTTCAACTTATTTCACTTAACATAATGATCCTCAGTTTCATCCATGTTGTTGCAAAAGATTTTTACCTTTTTATTGCTAAACAGTACTCTACATTGTACATACACCGCATTCTCTTCATCTATTCTTTGGTTAACAACACAGGTAATTTCCATTTTTTGGTTACTGTGGATAATAATAATAAAAATAAAAATAAAAATAAAAATAATGATTTGTGTCCTCTGTAGTAGGCATGAGAATCTATGGATGTCTGTGACAATTTGATTTCATTACCTTTGAATATGTATATATACACAGTGGTGGGGTTGCTGGATTACATGGTACTTCTATTTTCAATTTTTTAAGTAACCTTTATATTGTTTTCCATAATGCCTATAATAATTTACATTCCCTCAGCAATGTAAATATATTCTCTTCTCTAAACATTTTTTTTTTTTTTTGGCAGCAAGCCAGGACTCCCAAGGTTCCCCCCTTCTAGGGGATGGAAGGTGTTTTGTGGAGATTCTCTTGTTGGGGCTGAGTAGGGCAGTGACTTCTACAGTGTAGTCTCTCCATCCCTCTGGTCTCATTGGGCTGTGATGTTGGGGGGCACTTATACCTTGGAGGCCATGTGGACCATGAGGTCCACCACCCTGTTGCTGTAGCAAAATTCATTGTCATACCACGAAATGAACTTGACAAGCTGGGCGTGGTGGCGCATGCCTGTAATCCCAGCACTCGGGAGGCAGAGGCAGGAGGATTGTTGGTGAGTTCGAGACCAGCCTGAGCTACAAAGTGAGCTTAGGCCAGCCTGAACTGCAGTGAGACCGTGTCTCAAAAAAGACAAAAAAAAAAAAAAAAAAAAAAAAAAAAGAACTTGACAAAGTGGTTATTCAGGGTGATACTAGCCCCAGTGTCAAAGGTGGAAGAGCGGGTGTCACTATTGAAGTCACAAGACACAACCTGGTCCCCGGTGTAGTCCAGGATGCCTTTGAGGGAACAGTCTGATGCCTGCTTCACCACCTTCTTGATGTCATCGTATTTAGCCACTTTCTCCAGGTGGCAGGTCAGATCCATGACTGACATGTTGGGAGTGGGCACACAGAAGGCCATGCCTGTGATCTTCCCGTTCAGCTCTGGGATGACCTTGCCCATGGCCTTGGCAGAGCCAAGTGGATGCAGGGATGATGTTTTAGGCAGCCCCACAGCCATCATGCCACAGCTTCCCAGAGTAGCCATCCACAGTCTTCTGGGTGGCCGTGATGGCATGGACCGTGGTCATGAGTCCCTCCACAATGCTGAAGCTGTCATGGATGACCTTGGCCAGGGAGGCTAAGTAGTTGGTGGTACGGGAAGCATTGCTGCCGATCTTGAGGGAGCTGTTATATTTTTTATGATTCACACCCATTACAAACACGGGGGCATCGGCAGAAGGGGCAGAGATGATGACCCTTTTGGCACCACCCTTCAGGTGAGCCCCGGCCTTCCCCATGGTGGTGAAGGCACCAGTGGACTCCACCAGGTACTCAGCGCCAGCATCACCCCACTTGATGTTGGCGGGATCTCACTCTTGGAAGATGGTGATGATGAGCTTCCTGTTCTCAGGCTTGATAGTGCCATGGAACTTGCCGTGGGTGGAATCTTACTGGAACATGTACACCACGTAGTTGAGGTCAGTGAAGGGGTCATTGATGGCCACAACATCCACCTTAACAGAGTTAAAAGAAGCCCTCATGACCAGGCATCCAATACAGCCAAATCCATTCACTCCGACCTTCTCCATCTTGTCTGGGTCGCTGCTGAATGCGTGGAAAGAGCAGTTGTCAGTGGGCTCGCAGGAGCAGAGAGCCTCTAAACATTCTTGTAATCACTTGCTTGGTGCTTTCGATAAGAATCATTCTTATTTGGCTCTGGTAATTTCATATTATGGCCTTGATTTGTATTTCATAACAATTAGCAATGTTGAGCCTTTCTCATGTGCCTATTGGGCGTGTATTTCTTTTGAGAAATGTCATTTAGGTCTGTTGCCTATTTTCAAATCTAGTTACCTTGCCTTTCTTTCCTTCTCTCTTTTTCTTCTTTCTTTCATTTTCCTTTTTCTTTCACTTATTTTCTTTCTCTTTGCTATTAAGTTTATGAGAGCTCCTTGCATATTCTAAATATCAGCCTCTTGTTAGATGCATTATTTGCAGATATTCTTTTCCATTCTATTGGTTGTATCTTCATTTTGTTTAATACTTGCTTTGCTGTACAGAAGCTATTTTATAAGTCTTATTTGTCTGGGGCAACCCACTCATGTCCCCCTTCTGTCCCTCTCTGACAGAGGCTTTTCTATCCAGTAAAGCTTTTTCCTCAACCTCCATTTAAAAAAAAATCTTATTTGTCTATATTTTTGTTTCCTATGTTGTTGTTGTTGTTGCTATTATTATTATTATTATTATTATTATTATTATTATTATTAATCATTGGCACTGGGGCTCAAACTCAGGACTTTGCACTTGTAGAGCAGGTGCTTATGTAACTGAGCTATCTCCCTAGCCCATGCTGTTAAAGGCTTTCCCCAAAAATTCTTGCCCAGATTATTGTCCTGAAGCATTTCTCCCACTAATCTTATAGTTCAGATCTTACATTTATGGATCTTAATCCATTGAGTTGATTTTTATAACTCATGAGACTATAGGAATGTAGTATCATTCTTCCACATGTAAATATATAATGTTACCAGCACCATTTATTTAAAAACTTGCTTTTTCTTCAGTGTAAGTTCTTCGTATCATTGTAGAAAACTTAGCTGACAACAAACACATAGGTGAGCTTGTGGCCTGACTATTCTGTTCCACTGGTCTATATGGTGATGTTTATGACAATATTAGGTTTTTATTTATTTATTTTTTATTTTATTGAAATGCAAATATCAATGAGACAGTTTTAAGACACCTTAACAGGACTGATTTGATAAATTAATACATTGCAAACCGTTTTCACAATGTTTTGGTATCAGAGAGACAATATTAAGTTATTTTGATTTCACTATTTTGTGGTATATTTTGATTTCAACTAGTATAATGACATCTGATTTATTCCTTTGCTCAAAATTGCTTTGGTTTGGGGATATTTGTAGTTCCATGTAAATCATAGGTTTGTTCTTTCTGGTTTTGTGAAGAATGCCATTAATATTTTAATGGAGGTTATATTGATTGACTTGATTTTCTAGAAAGACATTCATTGCTTCCATAATTTGAATGAAATGAGATATATTTACATATATACATACATATATAAATGACCTTTTAATCACTATAGTGTGGAATGATAGACAAAATGCCTGTAAGCGAGAGAGGTAGAGGGAAACAATCTATGCAAAAGATATAATATAAAAAGAGATGTTACAACAGAAAAGCACAAAGCTACATGTAGATAAAACAAGAAGTCTGATTTGACAGGACCCGAGGGAATGGGTGAGAAGTGCAAGCGTCTAAATACAGCTAGAACTAGGCTGTGGAGGACTTCTGAGACAGCTTAGACTTTATTCAGTAAGCACTGAAGAGCAATATTTGAGGATAAGATGACATTATAAAAATCGATTGAAAGGAGAATCTGGTGCTGGCTGCAAGGGGAGTGGACACTGATTTATAAACAGACTAGGTCTGAAGTGTGTGCTGTGTTGGGGGCACCTGAGACACCCTATTACAAAAAATAAAGATGCCCTGGAAATTTTGAGAAAGATTGCCTTTCTGAATACAAGTGATGCTGACACAATGTCCTATAATTTTTTAATGGAAGATGGGCTTATAGAAATAATGAAGATCACAATGAAAATAATCATAATGTATCATATCCATTTATCATCTATGTCATGTCTTTACAACGATTTGTTAAGAGGTGGAAAGATGAAGTGGCATTCTCTCTCCCAATAAAGAAAACAGAAAAAAGTTGAACAAGATACACACTCTTCTATAGCTTATTGTCAGCCTAAAGATTTGACCAAAATCTGCTATTTGAGTGTGGCTTCAACTTTAACATTAAGGAGTATAACTTTCGTGGTTTTGAACTTTGGTGGATAAATTCATGATCAATGATAATATGAATCAACAGAGCATAATCAAATCTACCCAGAACACCAAAAGCAAAATAAACAGGGCACACTATTTAAGTTTATCATTAATAATTAAGTGTTTAATTTTCAATGTAGGGATACATTCTAGACACAAAGCAAATATCTACTAATGTCTTTACATGCTGAAATTCTAGGAGACAGTAAAATATTAAAGTTACTCTTAATGAATCAAAGTTGTCAGTTTTAGGGCAAAATAGTTGAAAATGGCTTCTAAAATTATTTGGAAAGCATCTTAAAATAGTGCACATAATTTTAGTTTGTAACATAGCTTTAATGAGGTTTCTTAGTAGATGAGAAAATATACCTTTACTTTAGTAAACTATTACTAGAGAAAGAAATACTTAATATGAAGGTGGACCCATCACTATTTGCAGTATCTAAGAACTGTCCAGCAGACAGGTTCCCCAGCTCACCTAAGTACAATGTGAGTGACTATTTATTTATTTATTTATTTATTTTCTCTGTATGTTAGGGAAGGGCTTACAGGGTGTTCAGGGTCTCACTACTAGATCAGACTTGTAGTGATCTGCCTGTTTACAGCCTCCCAAGAGTGGGATTACAGGCATGTGCCACTATGTCTAGTCTCAATTGCTGTCTCAGTGCACCCCAGGGGCAGGGCCAGCATGGGGATTGAACTCCTGGCCCCTGTGCCTGCTTGCAAGGTCTTTAATCCACTGAGCTATTTGGCTGGCTCATGAGTGACTGTTTAGCATTGCAAATGGGTACTGCAGTTATCAAAGAAGCAATCCAGCAGCTAAGATTACCAAGAAGTATTGTTTTCACAACATAACTCATTGACTAAAAACCTAATAACAAAATTGTTATAATAATTAAATAGTTCTTGGACTGCAGCTGAATTCTATGATGAGCTAACATTTCTTGGTTTTGTCTAACCAAATTGGATATTGAACATGGGATCGAATGCTTTGTGCCCAGCACACTGCCTGACACCACTAACTAGCATGTGTGAAAGCCCAGGTTCAAATTCAGGCCCTGGCTCTGAAGCTGTTTTCATCTTGGTTTCCATCCTTATTTCCACCAACAAAGGAAATGATGGACACAGAGAAATGCTCAACTGCTGAACTTACTTGAATACCTTTCTTTTTTTTTTTTTTTAATACCTGCCCCCCCCAAAGCTGTAAAGTCAGCAATGAGATCACAGAGAATTTGAGTTCCTCAGAAACACGAATGACGTGTCCTCCAATCTCTTTCTGGTTGCCTTCATTCTCAGAGCAAAAAGACAAGTGTGTTAGGTCAGCATTATGTGGTTTGGGTCTCTGAGGCAAGTCGATTTTTAGATTCTTATGCAACAATAAGCACAATATCGTCCAGAATAAACTCTGACTGACCTAAACTAATTTCTTGGAAAGTGTTCTAGGTATTTTCCAAAAAAGACTACAGTAATAAAGGAAGTTTGCCAGCTTGGCATTGTTTATCCAAAAAACCTGCCAAAAGTCTGGCCCCATTTGCCAGTGTCAATACTCTAGAGAGCAAACATGCTGTTGCGCAAGGGACATTATGTGGCTAGAAATTAATCTTAATTAGTCACTCCTTGTCCAGGGTAGATGCTACACAGGAAAGCCCATGTTCTTTCAGAATCGATATATTTCACAGTTTCTAGTGCTGATAAACTTAATTGCTCTTTTTTTCAGCAAGGGAGGATAAGCCATTGGAGAGCTTGCCTGAAACAATATGCAAGAAAAATATCTTCCAATAACCAATATCTCATTTCCCTCCAGTGTGGACCTTTGTCTTTGAGCTCCTAAAATATGAACAAATGTTTATATTTATGACTGACTCCACACAAATAAGAAAAGAAGAGGAAGGCCATGTTGCTTTTTTTCTATCCAGAGATCTATTTCCAAGTCTGCCTCTTCAGATTCTGTAATGTTATAGACCTACCCAAGAGAGAAGAGAACAAAGAAAGTTGTATGGGAAATTGTATCCTCTATCCAGCCAAGACCACCCAGTGGGTTAACATAAGGACAGAGGCCAGAGAGAACCACAGGATAGAAACTGGAAAGGATATCTCCTTAGTCATAAGGAATATAGCTCACAATGTCTTATTTCTGTCTTCTCTATCTCCTCTTCCATAACTTGACACTCTTTTCTCCTCTGCTTGCTCTGTCTTTGCAACTTCTTTTGAAACTGATCACATTTTCCCTTTCAATTTTATATCTTGTTCTGGGTCATTTTTCTAACACTAGAGATGCTAATAGTTATAGACTCTGCCAAACAGTGACTCACAAATATCATTAATATTAAAAATTTAAAACCTCATGGAATTTGGATAAACCCCAAAACTATTGTCAGAATGTTTGAAATCCTATGAAAATGGAGATAAGCAATTTTAAAATATAGTAGAGCAATGAAAGAAATACTAGTAGTAGTTGTTATTTTTCCAGGTACCTACAGTGCACTTGAAGGCACCAATAACCAAGTTGTGTTAGACCACTATCTATTGTAAAGTGTTCTCCAAAGCTGTACCTTTTCAAAGGGGCTTCTGGAATGTGACCAAGGAACTCTGAAACATACTTACTTTTTGAGCCCTGACTCTTCAACTGGAAATGAAACCAGGCAGGTTCACATCTTTCAAGATTTATGGTGACATCTGGTTGACAGTGAGTAAGCCATGGTGACTGCTGCAACAGCATGATGTGGAGGGGCTAGGAGAAGGGAGGGTCAACCCAGCTTTGTCACCACCACCTTGTGGGTTTTCATGGACCTTAATTCTACAATGGGAAGCAGGACTTGAGAGTCCAGAGTCAGCTATGGCAGTGGACTGGACAGTTGGGTAATAACAGAGCTGAGCTCCAACGGGAGCTGGCAAGGTGCCTTTTTAGGAAATTTCAACAGTTAAGAGCACTTATCATTTTTCTTCCTATTTGTAGAGTAATTTAAAATAATAATAATATCATAACATATTCAGTGCTTTTGTTTCAGACACTGTTTTAAGTAACTTACATATAGTATCTCACTTATTCAAATAACCTTATGAGATGGCTGATATTATTATTATCTATTTGTAGGATAGAAACTTATGTTCACAAAGATCTAATAACTTTCCATGAAGTCATCCAGATGATAAGTGGGAAGGACAGAATGTCTGACTCCACATCACCATGTACACGAAGCTAGAACGATTTCCTTTTGGCAACAATGCCACTTCTGTACTGCTCTTCCCCCCCAAGTACTTACACTATATCTTACAATTTCTTTCTCTATTGTAAATTGCCAGGTGATATTATAATTTTTGGAGGCTGTATCTCTTTTGGGAAAGTTAGACAAATCATCACTCAGATACCTTGTGAAGTTCCCCTTTTCTTGTGGGAGCACACAAAATATAAATTCTTTCCTTAGATCAGGCAAATCCATTATATTTGAAAGAAACTTAAGTTACCCCATAACCAACAAGAGTCAAGTTTCAGTAATTATAATAAAATGTGATGAGTTCAATCCCCAGTTCCGCTAAAATTAAATGAATAAATAAAAATGAAATAAAATGTGATGTTATAATGGCAAGAACTGTGGAAAGATTCAAAACTACCTTCTAAGTTACCAATATTGTTTGTGAATATATGTAATACATTCATACATACATATATATTTAATATATATATATATATATATGTGTGTTTAAGTAACATAGTTTTGGTTCCATCAATATGGTAGACTGAGTTGATAACATATAATGTCTTCTAAATGCAATGAGGTTGAATTGCTGCCCAAATTATTATACAATAAGTTTAAATTATAGCAAAGCTCAGAAAAAAATTATCTTGCACTAGAAGTAAAGGATAAACCCAAAGTCAGGGTTTATAAGCAGCAATTATGTGATTAATGGGCTAGTTGTAAGCATGATACAGAGCCCCTAGTTCTCTCTATGTTACTGCTCCACAACCCTCCCTAAAAAATTTCTAAGGTCACTTTATGTACCAGTCAGTGGTCACTAGAGATACAGACTTAATAAAAGATATATAAGTCTAGAAGGATTTACAAGGTAAGCTTACGATGGCCACCCGCAGTCAGGTAGGGAAGGACTGTCTGTGTGCTGTAGATCCCAAGATCCAGCCAAATTTTGAAGTCCTGGAGCTCACTGTTCTGTCCCGTAAGAGTCTGTCCTGTGAGAGACACTTCAGGAGGCTGAAGGGTCTGTGTTGAAGGTCAGGAGGTGACATCCACGGTGAAGATGAAGACTGGAGCTCCTCCAGAGGACCAGAAATGAGCCTTCATTTTCTGTTCCCCTTTTATTCCATTTGGGCTACAGGCCTATGATTTGGTGCCACTCAGACCAAGGGTGAGTCTTCTTTCTTCAGTAAATCCCTTCAGCCATGTCAAGAGCTATGATGATCCAATTTAGTTGGATGTTTCTTACTCAGACTGACACAACCAGTTAATCATCACACTGTGCTTAGTTTTGTAAGATAGCACAGGGGGTCTGTGGGAAGGTTTATGGGCCAGGGCTAGATAAGGCCCCTATCACTCCCACACCTGTCCCGTTGGACGCTCATGACAGCAGCGGGGAGATGCAGTTGGCTTGTGTTCCCAAGACGAGTAGGAACTGGGTTTAGAAATTAGCTAGAAGTCTGTCATAGTAATCAAAGAAACCATACCTTCTAAACACTCTAGATAAATTAGAGTCGGAGAAAGACATACAAATTCCTTAATTCTCAAGTGCTTCCATTTTTAGAAACAGCAGATGAGGAGGCTCTAAGTAAACTAATGCACTAGTTAAATTCTTTATTTGTGGGTATGCTCTCTTCTTACTGTTACCCACACTTGTGTGCACATTCTTATTTTATCAAGGTAAAAGCATGATATCCAACTTTGCAACTAAAGTAAATACTCTGCTTTTCCAGTTTCTGCATACCCAAAAAAGTTTTTTGTTGTTTGTTTATTTGTTTTGGTCTAGGTAATTCTTTCACTACTCAGAAACAGCTTGCATTTTCTACTTTCTGAAGAAACCCATGAGTGTGAGTGAGTCAGGAGGCTGAAATATTTGCACGTGTTTTTAGAGCTAAAGGAGTTAAAGGGTTAAGGCCAAGTCAATGGAATTATGGATGTGTTTAGTCAGATGGAAGCATTAATTGGTGTTTATATTTCTGAGCATTTGTTTAAAATCTCACATTGGAAATTAGTTTTTCACACAGCGGAAAAATTGGAAGTTTATTCTGAAGAGAAATCAGAAATCATGAGCTAAGGAGCAAGAGACAAGAAAGCTACATTAAGCTCCAGGTACTCACTCCCCTGTGCAGAAGTGTTTGCAAGTGTCTCTCTCCACGGTGTGGAACATCCTCCGGGCGGTATGCGCACCTCAGCCTCAGGCTCTCTGCTTCCTGCTTCCTGGATTCCAGAGTCGGTTTTCTTTTTCAGTGTCGTGTTTCTTCCTTCACACTGGCATCTCACCAAAGCTGTTTCCTCTGCCAGTTTTGCTTTGCATAGTAGCTTCTACTTATCCTTCACACACTAATTTAAACCTCATAACACATCCTTAGGAAGACCTTTTCTGAACTACAAATATATGCTGGGTTAGTACTCTTATATATTCTATACAGCTAGACACTTCAGTGTAGGAGTTCAACATAATTGCAATGATACACAAAAGCCCCTCACCCTATCATAGGCTTATCTCCTGGTAAATCCCATGAAAGTTCAGAAGACTGCATGCCAAAAATACTTTTAATATAATATAGCTCAGTGGCATAAATGCATGCCTGGCGAGTGCAAGGTCCCGACTTCAATCCCTGGGATTGAAAGAAAGAAAAGCTACAGCCAAGCATCATAAACATAGTGTCATGTAGCGTATGGTCTGCTTACACTTGTGATCATGTGGCTAGTTGGGAGCTGTGACTTTTTGTTGCTGCCCAGAATCATGAGAGAGTACTGCATATTGCTGGCCTGGGAAAAAAGAGAATAAAAGTATGGTTTCTCCAAATGCATATCACTTGGCACCAGCATTAAAGTTTAAAAGAAAAAAAAAAAAAGCCAGACCATGACAAATCAGGGACTGTCTAAAATTATTTATAAATTTGATTGTTCAAAATTTTGTTTCCATCATGAGAACGCAAGCTCTATGATGAGACAGGCCCCATTTGCCTTGTTTGTCATTTTATTCCTGGTTCTTAGCTTAATGTCTGACTAAAATGAGCACCAACAGATGTTAATTCAATAAATGAATATTGTGCATATCTATAAACAGTTTGAAAATCTTTGCCTGTTTCCTTTTCACAGATGTCCATGGCTTTTTACCAATTATAAAACTGGAAGAATACACATTCACAGATCTGCACATCTGTGAAGAGAACACCCCTACAGTTAGGGTGTATGGGTAACGACCACCTATCTTTACTAACCATTAACATTAATACTACAGAGTCCCCAAGGGCAAAGTAGGTATCAGAAAGTGTTGGTCTAGCCAGCCATATGAAGGAAGTTTAAAAGGTCTGGCTTATCAAGCTCTTTGTGTCTGGACTTCTTAGTAGAGTAGAAAAAAGCTTGGGAAACTAGAAATCATATCAAAGATGTCTGAGGTCCTGAGAGGGAATAGGGTTGTTGCACCCTAATGTAATGGTAATGCTAGGCCTGGTCCATTTCCCCAGATCAGGGAAACAGACCAGGGAAATGTGATTTCATTGTTCCCTTGGATGTAATGCCATTGGATTGTGCTTCAGGGTGACTCAGGTCTGAGCAAATACACTGCTCACTCATTCCCCTTGCTGGCACCCACTCAACAATCTGAGAGGACCTTGAGAACCCAGGGAAATAGGGATCTTTTATGATTATTTTACGATTCCATTTCTGTCCTCACCAGAGGGCTTACTGAGGATTTTCTCAAGGCCACAGCTGCAAGGGGTTGTCTCAGGTCAGTGAGAAAGACAGATCCATCTCTTGGAGTGAGACTAAATAAAACCATAAAGTCAACAAGGCTGAGTTTTTCACAGGAATCCTTGAATGTATTTTAGTCATCCAGGGCCACCAGACTGCAATCAACTCCGTGTGTTGTAGATGTGACCTAGGGTTCTCTACAGCTGGAGCAGAGGAAACAAGACACCAAACAGATGGTTTTTCTGCAATGTGCAAGTGTGTGTCTATGTTTCTGTTTTTGCTATTAATTTCCACCTAAGATTTCATCATTTGGCTTTTATGGAATTGACCAATGTGGTTCTGATTCTTGCTTCGGTGATTCCTGCAGAAATGGGTTCATAAATTGTACATCTTCTATGCTAAGCCCTGAGGGGTATTTGGAACTAACCTTGTAAAGAGAGGAAAATGGCAGCTTTCAGAGTAGTAAGAATTCTTCACAATAGGCCTTTCCAAATGAGTCCTAATTTTGTGAAAGCGTTTACTTTGTACTCCTTCAATGCTCATTAGATTATTTATCATAATGCTCTGCATAATAGTTCTTCCAAGTGTGGTTTGAATCTCTCTACTCTGAAAATCTGAAATACTCCAAACTCAAAAAAAGTTTTGAGTTATTACAAATGGAAAATTCCATCCCATGAAACTTTGTTTCATGTATAAAATTATTAAAATGCTATAGTATCTTACTTTTAGGCTATGTATATAAAGAATATATGAAATCTAAACAAATTTTGTGTTTAGCCCTCCCTCAAGATATATGATTATGAGTATGCAAATATTTCAAAGTCCTAAATCACAAAGTATAAAATTTGTGGTATCAAATATTTTAAAGGACACTGAACCAGAAATTATTTTTCTTAAGTCAGATAAGTGCAGGACTTCATAGTCTTTTCATCAATTACACAGTAATCCTAAAATCACATGTTTGGTCATAATAATGTATCTGGGTCATTCTTAGAGGATTCTGTTTCCCTGCATGTGCTCTTGTCTCTTGTTGTAGGTAATTCAGGAAGTGACTGTATGCACATAATATGTACATACATGCAGCATATAATTTTACTGCTGCTTTCTGCTGGTTTTTTGAAAGGAGCAGTTAATGCTTAAAATATTTTTCATTTTATTCTTTTTTTCCTTTTGAATTTCTTACAACTTTTTTGTTATTTTGTTTCGGTTTTTTTCTTTAAGCCAATCTTGCACATTTATATTTGATAACCTGAACAACTAATTGGAAGATAATATCACGTGCTACAGCAACCATTGTTGATTTATTACTTTGTTTAGTGAAATTTTGTATCATTGCAATGCTGTTTCTTTCTGTCACTATTTTGTATTCCTTTAAACGATAAAAATTAAAAAATAAAAATAGAAATTCATAATGTCTACAATACCGTGGCCTATAACTTTTGGAGCATCCTCAAATAAGTGACCTGAGACTAGTGAGAAGGTTAACCTCTTCACCTAATTTTTCTATCTGTATTATCAATGACAAGGTTTTGCATTTTCCACTTTATTAACTCATGAATTCAAAAATATAGCCTGTTAACCTGTATCTATTTTTTTATGATCAGAATATATTTATTCAAGGACAGAAGGGGGGGCCTGAGTGGGTGATCCTCAGGAAGCTGTCTCTTCCAGGAACTTTTACAGAATAAAACCATGTGGTAAGGCCCTGGAATCTGCTGCAAGATTCTACACAGAGCTTTCTACTTGATTTCTATTATTTATGTCCTGCTTCTTGGCCATTGGAGACCAGATCTTCAGCTGGGTGTACTGCTACTTAGCTAAAAGCAACATTTTTGCCTTTTCAGCAGACAACTTTGGCTATTTCATTAAGTTTCAGGCACTGAGATGCAAATGTAATAGCTAAATGGGGTTTTGAGAGAAAAGTCCCTTCAAAAAGAACTTTTCTTTGTATGTGACCAGGAGGTCTATTTAGGGCAAGGATCTTGACTGCTTAATGACTGTGGAGCTATCTTATCAGTTCTGACTGTTTTGTAATACCTTATGTTTGAAAAATAAGAGGCATCTATCTTGTTTAAGCTACTGTCATTTTCAGTTTTTCTGTTATATGCAGCCAACACTAATCCAAACTTAACCAACCATCCACCATCCACTTTCACGTTGATCCAGTGAACCCTGGATAAGTAGAGGTATTTTGAATCTATGACTTTAAAGAGAAAAATGTAAATAAGAAGTGATGACTCTGATTTCAAGAGCTAAAATAATTGCCAAATTTCAAGGAAAAAAATAGAACTCAGAATCATCTTTCTTTTCTGTCTTGCTTTTTCTGAGAATTATAGGATTTTTGAAATCACTACCCTTGAAAATTTTCCGCTGCTATCCTGTGTCTGTAGTTTCAAAACCCTCATTTCTGAACTTTCATCCTCTGCTTCTCTTCTTACTACACATAGAATAAAATTGTTTGTAAACTGTAAACTTTCAAGATTAGAGCACTTCTACAAAATAAAATTTGGTTTCTGGGCTTGAACCAAAGAAATAAGTTATGATTTGTGTGCACAATCACTGGACTCTAGAAAAGATGCAGATTCAAGTAGGAAATTAATTCAAGAAACAAAATACTCAAGATGATCACATCATCAGAGTTCTTCACTGTTTTTCGGTGAGATACACACAAAAAAATCTTAAGCTTCATTCTTAGCGGTGGTTTGCATAATGAATACTGAAATCACAAGGATGTCAGAGAAAAATGAAAAGGTAGAGAGGACAGAATCTACGGCGCTTCTTCAAAAGAAGTGAATAACGGAGCAGTCGCACTGTTCCATGAGTACGCTCTTCAGATTTACTATGCCAGGTTCACATCTCTTTTTTCATGTAATCAAAATTAGAAACATAGATCAATGAATCTACTTATGTTAAAAATTATACAGCATAAAGAATATTTGGCTCCCTCTTGGTAATATTGACAAGCTTAGAAATATATTAAATTATCTGAAATCCAATTGTCTCTAAATGGTGTTCCCCTCACTTGAAGTAAATATAAGAGGTAAATACTGTCCTGTTAGAGCTGAAGAATCTAAAGTGAACTAAGAAAACATGGAAGGAGTTTGGAATATCTTATTTCTGGTGTGAATTACATCTGTGAATTATAAGAGCTTCTAGTTGAAGATCACTCACTACTACTCCAGTCCCCAGGACCTCTGAAAGAATTGTCAACACATCATCTTTTTGTCTCTGACTATTGACCTGGCTAATACTATTTTCAAATTATATTCAATTAACTCTATTTTCCTATTATAGAGAGATGAGAACAAAGGTAACTTTCAATTAGGATGGAAACCAAAGTATAACCAACTACTGATCACATGAAAGGACTTGCCTGTACCTAAGGGTAGGGCCTTCCCACACAAGCCTTGTAAATTCAGTCCAGTGCTTGTTCATATATATAATTCCTTGGACAGTTCACAATCAGCGACTTCTAATCAGATACTTACTTGCTCCTTTATTCAACCTTGGACACAAGTTATACTACATATATTCATTACAACTCCAAGATTCTATTATTATCCTGTTTTAGTGGTAAATGAGCTCAAGAAAGAGATTAAATAATTTGTGTAAAGTGACCACATCATCAGTAGTCTGTCTTCATATCACTTGATTTCAACCACTGCATGCATTGCCTCTCTTTGGTAATGTAAATATAATAAGAAAAGCATATTTTAAAAAGTCAAACTCAATCTCATCATTCAGGGGGTTTCTCTCTTTTTAACTTGCAGAGGTATTAGTATCTGATTTATAGTTTCCTCAGGGGATAAATCCAAAAGGAATATTAACAACCTCTTTGATTAAATATTCTACTTGAAAACTACTTAGTGAAAGCAAAGATGAGTAAGTTTTGGGAACTGTGTCATCCTCAGACTGGTATCTTTCTTGATTTCTTCCCTAGTTCAGTTTTTAGAAGGTGTGTAAATGTTTAGTGCTCTCTGACATGCTCCCAGCCTCTCCAAAAACCACTATATGGATATGCCAAACAAATTCATCTATTCTTTATGTGTGCCCCAGACACACTGCACACTAATAATTAAAGGAAAACTTTTGTCATCTTTCTCAAAGTAAAACAAAAAAGTGCTTAGTGTTTTCAATGGCCTAATCTTTCACATTTTGCTATTCTCATAAATTATTAAAAATCTACTCCTTTCCTTGGGGATATAATGTTAGCTTATTTGTCTTTATGGGGGAATTATAATCAATTGAGCACTCCATATAGCCTTGTATGCTGCAAGTGACCCTCAGAACCTTGCTTAACTCAAATAACAGAAAATTAGAAGTTCATTTTCCTAGAAGCCTGGTTCAAATTACTTTTATCCTCTTCTTCCACTCTTTTTTCTTTGATGTGGTAGAGTGACATTGAACTTGAAATAAAAATAACTGACTTTTAGTTCCAATGCAGTAATCTAGCAGCCCTCATTCTAGGGGAAAGTCATCTGCTGTTTCAAAGACTTAGTCTCTCATCTTAAAAATGAGATGAAGGACATCAGCCTTAGCCAGGCCATTGGATGATCGTGACATCACGTGAAATGACAAATTTCTTTTGTCCATTGTAAGTTCAACTACTTTTTGTCATTATGTTAGACTGTGGCTATGGTTGAACATAACCAATCAGGACCAAAGAAGTCATTGTTATTTTAGATGTGAATATATTGTACAAGCTGTTAAGCACCATACTGATGTTATCTCATGCAAATTCTACTTCCTATAGTTATCTTGGCTCTTCAATCTTATTGACTAAAACTCCCAGGAATCCTGCAGTCAAAGGCAAGAAGTTTCAGAGTTTTTAAAGATAACTCATGCAATAGGTGCCAAAAACCCTAATTCTCCTTTGAGAAGCTGGCAGGAAATCTTTCCAAAATCTATACAAGGTGTGAGGCAGGCTGACATGGAAACAGGTGCTTCTATCTGGCTTCTTTCTCAATTTGCCTGCCCTTGGCTCAGGCACTGCTCCCTGGATTCTACCTATTTCATGTTTCATTTAGCACATTGCCTGTTGTATGAGTGTAGTGTAGTGTAGTATAGTGTAGTTTAGAGTAGTGCAGTGTAATGTATCAGTAGCCATCCTCACCACCCCATCCTTTCAGGCAGTTCTTCTTACTGTCTTATTTTTTAATACATCAAGTAGTCTCTCTCTCCAACTCCCAATTCTCCCAGAAAAATTATTATTTGGAAGAGTAGGCATAGGACTAGGACTTTGATCTACTATACCCCAAATCAGCAAACAAGAGAGAGAAAGGTCTTAGCACCTGTCTAACCTGCCTTCTCCCAGACTCACAATCGATGCCAATTTTTTCACTGCTGACACATTCTCTATAAAATTTGAACACTGTGTTAAAGATCACTTCCAAAATATAACATTATAGGTTTTCATTGGATTTTCTGGATCCTGTTTACAGTGAAATAATTTGCACTGGTATGCTTTGGGAATACAACAAAAAAAAATTTAGAATTTCAGAAACGTCATTTTATGGAACTAGTTAAGGGTAACTCCAGAACATGTCTAAGTATTCTGACCTCATTTTCCCAGGTTTTGGCGATTCCAGGACATTCTGAAATAAGCATTTAACTTACAGATCATTGTAAAGCACCACTGCATTTCAGGGATTTGCCATGAGGGAATCAATACCTTTCCTTTTTGTGAATAAATCCTATATTTACATAATCAGCTGAGGTCACTCTTGGAACCCTTGCTGAGAACAGTGACAACTGCTGAGGAAGGAGAGTTTTTTAAACAATGAAACAATGACAAATATATTGAAAGCATGGCACATATTGATCCAGAGGAATATGGTGGCAAATAAAGTCAATAAAATTCAGGAGCATTCTGCCTATCGAGAAAACCGAGCTCTCTCTGAATCTCAAAAAGGAAAGAGTAATCACTGCACACCCGAGCCGGAGCCTCATGCTGTCTGCCACATTTCCAAGCACCGTACCACCTGTGCTCGGAGCCGGCCTTCCTGTGATTGACAGGTTGTGACTACGCCTACACACACCGGGCTGAGACCGCCAGTTATGCCACTGAGGCAGTCATGAGGCCTGAGCTACTTTTCCCAAAATGCTACAGACCTTTAGCAATCATATTTCAAAATAAGAACCCTGGAACAAATATGTGTAAAACATTTAAGCAGCAAGGCCATATGGTGTTTCCTTTCCTCCTGCAGCCTCAGGGGTCTATGTCAACATGTGGTGAGGTCATGCATCCGGGCCAAGGTAGCAAGGTCCATGCTCCCATGTGTGCTTTTGTAACAGGAAAGGCCACCTGAATTCTCCATATTCAAAGTCAGTAGAAAGGCAATGAACTTCCACACTGTTTATTGACCTTACTTAAGCATTTCATGCCAACGTGTCTGGTAGCTTTGAGCACTATTATGTAAGTGGGGTTACCCGGAAATGATTGCCAACATTCTGAGAATATTTCACGATCAAGGATTTGGCGAATTCAGCATGAATGGCATTTGCCCCAGCTGGGCTTTTTTAATAAACACCTCAGAAACAGACCTTGTCTAATTATCTGCATTTAAAAAGCATAGCTGTGCTTGGCAGTCCAAGCAGTGTACGTCAGTACAAAGGCCCATATCTAACCCAGTCAGCTCTCATTTCCATAGACGAACACTCTTGACAAGGATCACTCTGGGCTGAAGATAGAACACTCTTTGCACACAAAGGAAAAGGGCTACCGTAAACTACCTGTGGGCTCAGGAAGGAGCCACAAGTTGAAAATTAGATTGGAGAATTCATTTATTCAAGTATCAAGTACCAAACCCTTTTGGGAAAACCCCAGACGTAGCTGAGAACCTTTGCCAGAAGCACATGGCTGAAAGCCCGACTCTTGGCTGCCTGGGCAGCTGGATGATATTTGATTCTTCTACGAGACAAAGATTCGTAGAGTCCAATCTGCAGACATGTCGCCAGACAGACAGAGATAAAGAGTCAGCTATGTGTCTAGAAGGGCAGACTGGTCCAGGAAGTTTTGACTACAGGTTGTGACCCAAATGGCTAGAGACAGGATGGCTGGCCCTCACTATAAGAGGTGTTTGGATTTCAGAGGAAAACAATGAAGGACAGTTGTTAGAATCTTAACTGTCATCAGCTAGCCAGGTGACCTCAAGCAAGTTCCTTAACCTGTGAACTACATATGAAGGGCATAGTAATCAGAACACCCACATCAGGTTACCATGGAGATTAAATGAACGTCATTAAATACAGGAATGGTCTCACATGTAATAAAATCTTAAAAAGGGGGAGGTGAAATAATTTGAATGAATAAACTTTTAAAGCTCTTTAGAGCAAAATAAGATAAATTCAGGGCCTGGGGACAGATCTGTATACAAATGGATATTTGCTCCAAGGGGTACAGTGGACTAGGCTCTTTAGTAAATGGTACTGGGCCAACTGAGGAAAGAAAAAAAGAAGTTGGAGCTACAATTTGAATGCATATTTTTGATAGGGTTGATTCAAAACATAAATATAAGATAAAATTATAAAGCCTTTATAAAATGTGTAATTGTTTTTTAATATCGCATAGAGATTTAAACTTTAGAATATCCATGATTGTTGGAAAATAGCGGTTCCATTTTTTGTCTAAGGTATTTGATATTCAGACAGATAGTGATGTTAAGCTTAACATTCCTCTGTTACAGGATAATAATATCATTAAGCTTCTCTTCTGGATGTTTAGCAACTAAAGTTTACAGACCAAGAATTAGATAGATGGGCTAAAAAGATAGCCAATATTTTGGCCCTACCCCTTCAAGGTCAGTGAGGACTTAGGATATAAGAGAACCTCTCCTGTGACAACTTGTAACTCAGTGGTGTCCCAAGTTTTCTGATCGAGGAGACTATGAGGCCATAGAGGAAAGTGATCGACGATATATAGTGTGTCTCCAGAGAGTCACCTAAAGAGAAAAAATTCTCTCAGGCTTCCACAGAGAGAAAATTAGTCAAGCAATAGCTGTGATTCATCTAGATGGCTGACACTGACAAAAGATCCACAAGGTATACATGGTTCCAGGGTAAATCCTGAGAGGATTTGACTGACCTTGTCAGATAGCAAAAGCTACATTTTTAGTTATATAGGTCTTGCTTTAACTTGGTCTTAACCACATCCAGCAGAAAAGTGTAACCACAAGGTATAAAAAGTAAAGCCATATTAATATGCTGAGTTGTAAAAGGCTCAAGTCAACAACTTCTGACAATGCCAATTGTGCTGATAACTCACTACTATTATGGACAAATAGTCCAATATAGAGTTGTTTTGCTGAATTAAATGACCTATAATCTTTGGACTGTCATCAAGTATGAAAAGATCCTTTAAGGACTTCTCCAAATACACCTTCTCTAACTGCAATGGAACACTCATCTCTGACAAAACAAAACAAAAAAGGAGATATAAATAAAGGACCATTTTGTTGTGGAAAAAAATATATGTATATAAAAGATAGTTAAGATGTATATATACAACTACTCTCTCTTAGTTCAGTGAGAAGAAAGGTTTGTACTAATATTGTTTAGACAAGATATCATGTCTGTATCTGTCCTCTGAATAACTACTACTAAGACAACAATATGCAATGTATTAGCTATTGTAACTGTCCTACTAACCTGTTTGAAACTGTTTCATTGCTATTTTATTTTTTTCTCATTAAAATGAATAAAAATTAAAAACAAAATAAGCAAACAAACAAAAAGAATCTAATATAACTCCTGCGCCCAAGGGTCAGGGTGCAGCAGAGCTGAGGAAAGACATAGAGGGGAGGTGACCAGGCTCAGTTTTCTGACCTAACATAGAGCTCAAATGTGACTGATAATAATTCTTCAAGATGTATCTTTATCTTCATGTATATTTTTATATGCCTGCTTTTTTCTTTTCTTTTACCTTCTCTATGTTCTCTTTCCCTCCTACATCTCATGGTCAGGCCATTTAGAGGACAAATACTATTGGAAGTGGGAAAAAGTGTAAATATTTTATTTATCTAATAGCATCAATAGGCAAGTTATAGCCACAGTGACATTGTTTTACAGTTCATTGTTTGAGATCAGTTGAACACACACACACAAAAACGAATGTTAGTTTTCTCTGCCCTCTCCCTCTCTTTTAAATTTCATGTGCTCTTTGTCTCTTGTTCTGTCCAGTCCTGCTGTCCAACTATGCCACCTCGTGTTTTCCTGTTTTTGTCCTGACTACATCCCTTCAATCACTGCTTCTTTTTTGCTTCAAGCCTTTTTAAATAAGTTGCACCTCCTTACTGGATGCATTTCTGGGGACTCTGTTTTCGGATATACTTTCAGAAACTGCTTCCTCTTTTTTTTTTTTTTTTTTTTTTTTAAGTTGCACCTCATTCCAAGAACTAGCCAAATTACTTTTTGTATTTTATTTTATTGATTATTAATTTTTTTTTTTGTATTTTAGGGAAGAGTTTACAGGGTGTTCAGGATCTCACTACGAGATCGGACTCCTAGTGATTCTCCTGTTTATAGCCTCCCAAGAGCTGAGATCATAGGCCCGTGCCACTGTGCCCAGTCTCAATTGCCATCTCAGCTCGCCCAGGGGCAGGGCTGACCCAGCAGGCCTGGGGATCAAACACCCCTGCACCCCATCCTCCACCCCCATCTCCCACCCCAACGCCCTCCCATCCAGATGCTTTGCCTACTTGCAGGTGCTTTAATCCGCTGAGCTATTTTGTGACCTTACGTGTGAACGTTCACTAATAAAAATTAAAACTAGCATTCACAGATAAATTGGTGAATGATTATTTATATTATCAGTGTTAATCACAAAGTGCAGGCTTAACTAACCTTTCAAAATAAGGAAAACTAATACATTTAGCTTTAAGTTAAGCAGTTAAGGCAAGTTAATATTCACATAGAAAGAGACAGTACAGCTTACACCTAAATTGAGTCTGCCTAGTACACTCATTGGTAGTTAGGGTTTTATTTGAATATTTTTGTTTTAAACAGAGTTCTTCTGAAGTGTGAATGCTTACATAATTAGTTAAACATTTGAATCTTTTCATTATTTCTTCCCTACCTAGAAAAATCCTGGTGAGTTTTTCTGTCCCACCATGCCCATACTCAGTTTGTAGGCAAGATATCTGGAAGGAAATCCTCCATTCTGCAGTGATGGAAAAGAGTAAATGAACACCCAGAGTTCTCCAGGCTTTCAGTGTTTCCCCTGCAGGCACATCCCCAGCATGCAGATCTAGGACAACTTCTTCAGCATCATTGTATGATCTCTTTCTTTTATTTTGCTCTTAACCTTAATAGACTGATACTACTCCTCTAAGATGATTTTTTTCAAACTGTACTAGTCTTATATCCTTTCTCAGAGGATGCAAGTTCCAGATTCATATTTAAGGAATGGGCAGTTTTTCTAAGGTCCTCCTAGTTCCTTTGGCTTGTGGCAAAAGAGATCACATGGACAAGGCAGGAGACAGAATCCACAGTGTTTCCAGAACATTCTGATGCAGTAGAAGACAGACTTGCAGTAGCAACAAAGTCAGGGAAAGTCTAGACATAAATGAAATGAGTAGCAGAGCAGGAGTACTGATACAGCACCTTTACAGCTTAGCTGCTTTGTGCCCAGTTTGCAAAAGTGTCAGGATAAGATAGAATTGCAGAGAAGATCACAGATAACAAAGGGATTCGTTTCTTCACTTATTCACTTTAACATCTACATCTTACTCAGCTTAAGGGAAGATTATAAAAGGAGCATAAATTAGGATCCATAACTACTGTGATCATTTAGGAGAGGAAGAAACTTTGCTAGCCATGGTGATCTAATATGTCTTACAGAGGAACAGTATCTAAATAAGAGCTTAGCAGTAAGGATTATTAAAAGAACAAGTGGAGAGATAGCATTGCCAACAGGAGAAAAGGCATTCTTTTAAAGCTTAGAATACAAGGAACTACCAAGGAGTACCTAGTACTTCAAATAAATTCCTTTATTTGACTGAACAATAAAAGGGTGAAGGACATAAATGACTGTAGAAGAAAGCATCAAGACATAAGATGAAGTTTCAGGGTGATCTTCCAAGTAAAGACACTAGAGCAGTGTAGTGAACATACGGCACCTGCCACAGAGGGCCTGCAGATCTCTCTATTGGCACAGGAGCTAAGTTACCTCATCATTGTCTCAGCATCACCCTAGCAGCCAAGTCTCAGACAGTGGCCATGCACATGCTCAGAAAGGAGTAGCAGCACCAGGCAGTGATGGCATGAGCCAACTCATTAGTTGCAACTCATCCATGCTTTTATGCTTTATATGGCTGGTCAGTGTGCCACCAGGACACACACACACACACACACACACACACACACACACACACTGGCCGTGAGTTTTTTTTAATACATTCATGTTTTCTAATACAAGATTTTAGCTTTTCAGGCTCTAGAGATAGCTCAGCTACAAGAACCCAGATTCAATCCCCAGTACCACACGCTGTGGTGATCCCTCACCTTGCTGGCCATTGAAACTGGGCATGGTGGCACATACCTATAATCCCAGCTCCGGGGAGGCTGAGACAGGAGGATCACCACAACTCTGAGCTGTGCAGTGAGACCCTGTACCATATAAATAAACAAATAAATAAATAAAAGGTTTAAGTCTACAGGGTCTCACTACATAGAACAGACTCATAGTGATTCTCTTGTTTTCAGCCTCCCAAACCCTGGGATTACAGGAATGCACCACCACACCTGGTCTCTAAAAAATTTTTTAGAAGATTTTAGCTTTGCAATTTTCTATAAAAAAAAAACAACCTGAAATCTAATATGTAAGATTTAGCTTTTGCTAAATGTTCTAATTAAGAGACTGATGTTCTTTTGATGTGATACTGTCCCTTGGCATTATAGCATCATATTTGTTTGTGAAGAATTTATAGAAACAAGAACAAGAATTTATAAAAGAAGAGAAAGGATATAGTGCTTGAGCTTGCTATGATTTTAGCAGAAGCCCCATAAGGTAGGAAAATGAACTCAGATGCCTTTTTTAGAGGAAGTCAAAAGCTGGCGGTTAAGTGAACATCTCCCCCTTGCATCGGCGGTCAGCAAATTCAAGGAGGCCCAACAGAGAATCACCGCATGGACTGTTGCTGAAGGGATCGCCCAATTATTTAGGGTTAACTCATAGCATTAGCTACTCTTCATGTAGGGATAGATTTGTATTGGGTGTTTCACTATTTTTTTTTTTTATTTTATGATTTATAGACTCCAAGTCTTGAACCCCAATAAAAGAATGGTACAGTGGGAAAAATAAAAAGGAGAACTGAAAACAGATAGTGGAAGATCATTTCAAAAGGCCTGGACTGAGTCACTTGGAGTGATTGAAAACAAAGAAAAACTGTTTGTATTCTGTGTGGTGACAGTGCTATGTGTCACACTTTGACAACAGCCACAAAAGTATTGTCAAACGTGGTGAAACTGAAAGAAGGTTTTGTCTTGAAATTGGAGAAATAGTCCAAGTATTTTAGTTTTTGCTACTGTATTTTTTAAAGCAAGTCATCTGACTGATGCAAGCTATCAACTTTCATTGTGTGTAGCAAAACATGATAAACCTGACTCTATTGACTCTCATGTAGACCCTGTAGACTCTGTACCAAATACAAAATTTATCAAAATAGCCTGCTTGTCTGGGGGCAATCCCTTTCTTTATGGTTTCCCAACAAGCATAAAACTGCAATGAATCTCTGAGACACACTTAGTAGAAAAATACTGTTAATGATCAAATCCTGCAGGTGGCAGATTACATTAGGCAGCGGCTCACCACCAGCTCACAGAAGCCTGTTACTCCATGTGCTTAGATGAAAGAACAGATAGCAATAGTCACGCAAGTCATGCCAGGGTTTTGTTTTTCACTGTTGGTGACATCATGAGAGAGGAGCTTGTGAAATTGGTATCTTAGCCTAGAACAACGCAGAGACAGATATGTACAATGCAGTGATAGAGTCATTTTTATCACAAGATGTAAGACCAGAAAAGGTGGTTTCAGTTAGGAGCGACAGGGCACCTTGCATGGTGCGGGAAACATCTGGTTTCATGCAGGTCTTTGTTAGAGAGGCAAAACATCCAGTCCTGCAGTTTCATCAAGGAGCCCTTTGTGTCAGTAAAAGCAGCAAAAAATAGATGATATCCTCAAAAGTATCACAAAAATGGTGGAGACATTGTGCACCATCTTCTTAATGGCCAACAGTTGCCAGCACTCCTTGATGAGGTTCAGGTTCAGTATAGCACTGTACTTATGTAGAATAATGTCTGAGCAGAGGACAAGTCCTGGGGGGATCTTTAGGCTGCTTGGATGAAATTAGGCTATGCATGAATGACAAAGGGCAGGTTATCCACCATTTACTGATGAGGCCTTGTTAGCAATCTCCTGGCGTTTACACATTTTATGCCTCCATGTACTGAATAAAATTCCAAGTTGAGGAAAACAACTTGTGCCATCAAAATATTTGTGAAAAAATAAGATTTTTGAAAGACACCTTGAAAATGGGTAGTTGAAATCTTTTCCAAATTTAAAAATGAATTTAGAAAATTGTGCATTTGCACACAATCACGCAGGTCATCAAGAAATCTCTAGGTAAATTTGCAGCATTGTAGTTGCTGTGAAAGTGAGTTTTAGTAACAGACTTTTACAGCTCCATGTGAGGGAGAAACTCCTGTGTCTTCCTACTTCTCCAGATAAAGCCAAATTTGAGAACTTGATATTTCCTGCTTGCATTAGTTAGATTTTTGAAATCTGGAAACAGAGTTAGGAGAACTTCAAAAAGGCTCAATGTGGAGAACTAAATTCTGTGGCCTGTGCACCACACTTGAGAAGATGGAGCATTGAGGACAGCACAGGTGGTGGCTCTGACCACGAAATCCTTAAAGTGTGGGGTTCTCTGACTGGCAGGCAGAGTGAGTCAGCGGCAGTACTTGGGACAGCTGCTTCTCCTACTTCATTTGGATTATCTCACACTTGCGACCGGTTGTTTTCAGCTTTGAACTTTATCAAATCTGACACAAGAAATGGATGATCTGAGAGCTGCACGTGCTGCTCTCGAATTTTGCCAAAGTCTGACAAATTTTCGTCGTGCAGACAATAGTAGACGGCAAAGATCACAGTAATTGTTCAGAAGTACATCAAACGCAAACGCCTTTTAATAAAAAGTTTGTATCATCTATTATTGTATTTTTCTTTCAACAGAAAAGATGCTAATGTCCGAGTTGTGCTCTTTTCTACACTAAAACCTCAGTCTCCAGGTCCAGTGGCAATGCTGGCACTTCAGGGTGCATAAGTCAGCTTTGGGTTGCAGTCTGGGCACTGGAAGCGTTTCCTCAGGACCTTGGAAAGTCTGATAATCTGATGGTTCTGATCATCAAGGTTCAAGAGGGCAAAAGACCTTCAAGGATGGCATGTGAGGTTTAGATGAGAGGGGCCAGGTGACCATGCCCAGCAAGGGAGGGAGGCTTGGGAGGACTGGTCGACCACATCTGTGGGACTGTTTTTACATTTGGATGATTCAGAAAGAAAATAGAGCCTGAAGCAGAGGAGAAGGGGCCTGTATCCTGAGGGGTGGGTTCATTTATGGTCTCCCATGGACAGAAGGTTGAGGTTCTGCTTAGTTCCAGAGGGCAGCCTTATTCTCCTTTGTCATTGGTCCTTCATTGTCACTAGATCTGTTACCCAGATCTAGATTCCGAGGTAACTGCACTACTGTGAGGCAACTCTTGTGTATTACCATTCATAGTTTCTTATTAGAAAAAATTTGTTTATATCATAGTTGCATATGTATTACATATAGTCCCCTGAGATATTAACAAATAGCATGAAACTTTGAAAATTGGTAAGAAACTTAAAGTATTAATTTTAATTTTATTACATCTTTTATTTCAACTTATAAGTTTTCATTAAATATTGCAAGGATTTGTATATCTAATGTTTATAAATACATGAGTATGCATATATTGAGGGTGTTGCTTCATATGTTAAAAAATATGCATGAATGATCAAAACAGTTCAAAAAATATTACAGAAAAACTTAATTCAAGTTCATATTAGCCTGAGACACAGCTACTATCTAACATATATATACACACAGTACATATAAATGCCACTCATGTAGGAAAAGAGCTGGGTGGGATTCCTCTCCTGTGCTCCAGATAGGGGCCTAAGGAGGCAGCTGTAAGTCACAGACCCCCTCAGTACTACCAGGACCGCATACAATGAAAATGGAGGCTCATTTTTACCATGGAAGCAACAGCCGAAAATTCAGCAGCAAATCATGGATATTACTTAAGTTTACAAGACATATTTTCAACTTTTATTATGTACTTAATAGGACATTTAATCCATAGTGTGTAGGAAAATCATATATGGTATATTTCTATATTTGTCTATCACATATATATATCATACATTCATATATATACATCATATATATGATAAATTCCCCATGCAGAATATATATACATGATTCTGCATGGGGAATTTACTGTTGAGTCTATCACATATATATCATATATTCATATATATATATATACATCATATATATGATATATATATATATATTCTGCATGGGCAATTTGCTCTCATGAATGCCTATCTATATACTATGCAGATCCCACAAATAATAGCATTTTACTATATAGCACTTGTTACAACTAGCCTTTGTTTTGTTTCACAATAAATCTCTAACATTAGCATGCTTAAATTATTTTCCATATAGGAATAAAAATAAAAACATTTTCTTATAGAGCCTGTCACCCAAAGCAAAAATAACAAGAATTTTTCAAATCACCTAAGTGTCTATCAAATTTGCATTTCTTTAATTGTCTCAAAAATGTTGTTTTGGAGTCAGATATATTTGTTTATTTTATTTATTTATATTATTTATTTATTTATTTTTTGGCAGTACCAGGTATTGAACTCAGACCCTTGCACTTGCCAGGCATGTGCTTATTCTACTGAGCTATCTCCCTGACCCCCTCTTTGTTTATTTTAGAATTATCACACATTTGATGAACACGTCTTTTACCTCTCATCCCTTTTTGTAAAATTGAGGTATACTTTTAATGTAATTAACACTGTGAATCCTGCTTGTCTGCCCCGTTGTCTGTGCTCTGAGCTTTCTTTAGCCATTCATCCACTGATGGCACCAGCCTGATTTCATAACTGGGATCCTGGGATTGTCTACAATAAGCATGAGCATGCACATATCTCTGTAATACTCAGTTCAATTACTTTGGGTATATACTGAAGAGTACATAGAGCTGGTTCAAATGGCAATTCTGTATTCAGACTTTTGAGCAGATTTCATAGTAATGTGTATACATTTATCAGAAGTCAGTTTGCTGTGAGCCTCAGACCTTTATCAATGTGTGGAGTGTTGCCGTCCCCCAGATAGCTTTTCCGTGGCCCATTCGGGTCAGTCCTCACTATTGTGCCAGGGACAATCATTCCTCATAGATTGGTTTTGACTATTTTAGAATTGCAAGTATCTATACCTTCTCCACATCTGGGTTTTTTTCCCAACATGATGTTGTTTTGGAATTCATCCAAAATTTGATTTGCCTTAGTAATTCATTGTTTTTATAAATAAAATTTTAATGGTACATATCACGTTGTGATGTTTTCATTCATGTATGTAACATATTTTGATCATGTCCATCTCACCTTCCCAACATGCCTGCCTCCCCTGTTCCTCCAGATTTATCCCTCTAGTCCAATGGTCTCCATTCTACTTTCGCTTCATCTTTTTCCCTGTATGTTCCTCATGTGAGAGAAAACATGGATACATTCTGTTTTCTAACTTTGTATTAATTTTCTTAATGTGATGATTTCCACTTCTATCCATTATCCCCAAAATGACATAACTTTGTTCTTTGTTGCTAAATAATACCCCATTGTGTCTGTCCTCTGAGTTTTCTTTATCCATTCATCCACTGATGGGCACCAGCATGATTTCATAACTAGGATCCTGGGATTGTCTATGATAAACATGAGTATGCGCATATCTCTGTAATACTCAGAGTTCAATTCTCTTGGATATATACTGAGTAGAATAGCTGGTTCAAATGGTAAGCTTGTTCTTGGATTTTTGAGCAGACTACATAGTAATTCCTATAGAGGGTGCACTAATTTATGTTCTTGCCAACAGTGTTAAGGGTTCATTTTTTCTCAAGTTTGCCAATATTATTTTTTGTATTCTTGATGACAACTGTTCAGAATGTGGCGAGATGAAATCTTCTTATAGCTTTAATTTGCACTTCCCTGATGGGTAGCTTTATTCAATATTTTTCATAACATTACTAACCATTTATACTTCTATTGAGAAGTGTATTTAGTTCATTTGTCCCTTTATTGATTGGATTACTTGTCCTTTTGTGTTACATTTTTGAACTCTTCATATATTCTGTATATTAATTATCATTTGGAAAAGAAACCAGAAAACTTTTCTCCCATTTTTTAGACTATTTTTAATTTGACTAATTGTTTCCTGTGCTGTGCAGAGGAGTTTAAATCTGATACAGCCCCATTTGTTCACTCTTGCTATTATTTCCTCAGCTAGTAGGGTCCTATTCAAAAAGTCGCTGAGTTTGCCTAGATCTTGTATTATACTTGTTTTCTCTTAGTAGTTTGAAAGATTCAATCTTTACATTTACCTTTTGATTCACCAAGTAGATTTTTGTACAGTTTGAAAGATAGGGATCTGGTCTCAGTCTTCTACATGTCACTATCTGGTTTTTCAGACACCACTTCTTACAGATGCTGTCTTACTCCAGTTCCTGTGTTTGACATCTTCATCCAGAATCAGATGTCTGCGCCTGTGTGGGTTTGTTCTTGAATACTGATTTTTATTCAGCTGGGTTATGTGTCCAGTTTCATTACTGTATCTCTACAATATATTTTGAAAATGGGTACCACACTGCCAGCATTATTCTTCTATTTAGGATTGCTTTGAATCTTTGGAATAGTTTCTGCTCCCATGTGAATTTTAGGACATTTTTCTAGCTGTGTGAAGAATTTCATTGGTATTTTTAAGGATGGTACATCGAGTCCATAGACTGCTTCCTGAATGATGGCCACATAAACGATATCAATTTTGCTGATCCTTGAGCATGGATGGTCTTAGCGTCATCAATTGTTTTTTTTAGTATTTTATAATTTTCTTCGCAGTGTTCTTTTACTTCCTTTATTAGTTTTATTCCTATAGTGTTTTCTTTTTTACGCTGTTATAAATGGGATAGTTTTCCTGATTTCTTTCTTAGAAAGAAGTTTGTTTCTTAGAAAAAGTAACTGATTTTTGTATTCTACTACTTTGCTGAGTTTGTTTATTCTTAATTATAGAATAATATCATCTGCAAATAGAAATATTTGATTTCTTCCTCTCCTATTTGTATGGCTTTCCTTTTTCTTGCCTAATAGTTTTATTGAAGCATCAAGTCAAGTATTGTATAGGAATGTTACGAGTGTACATTTTTGTCTCATACATGATTTTAGAGGAATGCTTTCAGTTTCTCTCCATCTAGTACAATGTAAATTATGGATCATATATCCTTTTCATGTGAAGGAAAGATCCTTCTACCCTCACTTTCTTTGGAGCTTTTATTATGATGAGATGATGAATTCTTTCGAAGGCTTTTTCTCTATCTATTAAGATGATCATGTGATGCTTATTCTTAATTTTACTTATGTGCTGTATTATGTTTAATGATTTGCTATGTTGAAACATCCTTGCATTCCTGGAAAAACACCAACTTGGTCCTATGACATAGATCTTTTGAATGTGTTGCTGAATTTGGTTTGTAAGTACTTTATTGGGGTTTCTGCGTTGATATTCATCTAGGACATTAGTCTTTTTTTTTTTTTTTTGTCCCCAGTTTTGGACTCTGAGAGATTCTATGGTCAAAGAATAAATTTGGAGATATGTCTTCCCTTTTTCATGGACAGTTCAAAAAGGATTCACATTGCTTTTTTCTAAAGATCTGATAAAGTGAATCCACCTGGAAAGACTTCATTACTGCTTTAATTTCATGCTTATTATTGAACTATTTATGATTTTCTACATTCTTTTGGTTGAACTATAGGAGGTCCTATGTGCCTAGAAACTTATCCAATTCTTTTATATTTCCCAGTGTATTAGAATATACATTTACTAGATAGTACATTATGATCTTAAAGATTTCAGTAGTTTTTATTTTAATCATATTTATCATCTCTAGTTTTATTAATTTGGGTCTTCTCTAACTTTCTTGTGATTAGTTTGGATGAAGGTTTATAAATCTTGTTTGTCATTTTGAAGAAATAACTGTTTTAATAATCTATAGTTTATTCCTCTAGTCTCTCCTTTGCTAATTTCTGCTCTGATTTTATCATGTTTCCCTTTATTGGATTTGATTTAGCGTTTCCTTGCTTATCTAAGACCTTGAGATGTAACATTGGATGATTTACTTGAAATCTCTCTTACCTTTTGATGAAGGCACTCATAGTTACAAAATTCCCTCTTAGGACTACACCATATCCTGCAAATTCTTGTCTTTAATGTTTTCATGTTCATTCGTTTCTAGGCAGATTTAAATTTTTTCCTAATTTCTTCAATGATTTACTGACTGATCAAAAATATATGTTCAGGGTTGGAGAGATAGCTCAGTGGCATAACTACCTGCCTGGCAAGTGCAAGGTCATGAGCTTGACCCTTAGTACCCCCCGCATCAAAATGTAGCTATTAAAAAGTGGACGTTCAGTCTCTAGGTGTTTACATACTTTCTGTGTTTTTCTTGCTGCTGATTTCTAGTTTCATTCCTTTGTGATCCAATAAAATGGAAGTTATTTCAGATTTTATTATTTGTTAAGCTTTAGTTCATGGCCTAAATTATGATCTCTTTTAAGAAAGTTCTGATTTTTTGTTAGTTTTTATATTTATAACACATTTTGGTAAGGGTAGGATAATAAAGTCACTCACTATTATTGTACTTGGCATTGTCCAGTTAGTTTTTCTGTTTTATGAAGTCTTGAACATTGACTCTTAATGTATATATATATATTAATAATTGTTATATCTTGGTGACAGACTTTTCTGTAACAATATGTATTGGGTTTTTTTTGTTTGTTTGTTTGTTTGTTTGTTTTGTTTTTGTCTCTTTTGACATTTTTGGCCTGAAGTTCGCTTTGTGAGATTTGAATATAGCTTTTCTTGCTTGCTTTCAGATTCCAATTTCTTGGAATGTTGTTTTCTATCCACTGATTTTCAGTGCATGTATCTCTTTGGCTGTGAGGTGTATTTCCTGCAGGCAGCAACTAGCTGGTACATTTTTTAAAAAATCTAATTTGCTAGTTACACTTTTTGTTTTTTGGCAGAACTGGAGATTGAACTCAGCCCTTGTGCTTGCCAGGCAAGTGCTTAGCTAGACTTTTAATTGGAGAATTAAGATCATTTATATTCACAGTTATTATTGAAAGGTATGTGCTAATTCTTGCCAGATTTTTATTTCTCTAATGTTGATTTTGTCCTAATATTCATTTGCTTATCTATACTTCTATGACATTCTGTCATTTATTTGTTTTAATTTATTGGTGAGAATGTCCCCTGAACTTTTTTTCAATTTTCTGAATGTTTCATTTTTAACATTTCATTTTTGTTTAAGTACCTTTTTCAGTGCTGGCTAAGTGATTGCAAATTCCCTTAGTTTATGCTTACATTGGAAGGTCTATTTTCTCTCATCTCTCAAGAACAGCTTTGCTGGACACAGTGAGTTAGGCTGGCAATCATTTTCTGTCAGCTGTTGAAATACAGTACATCTTTTTGTACCTCCCGACCTTTACAGTTTTTGTTGAGAAATATGCTATTATTCTGATGTGTTTGTATTTATAGGCAGTTTAGAATTTCCATCTTGTAATTTATTTATTTTTTTAAACAGTTTATTTTATTATTATTATTATTATTATTATTAATTATTTTTGTCTTTTTTTTGAGACAGGGTCTCATTATGTAGTTCAGGCTGGCTTTAAGCTCACTTTGTAGCTCAGGCTGGTCTTGAACTCACAACAATCCTCCTGCCTCAGCCTCCCGAGTGCTGGAATTACAGGCATGCGCCACCACGCCTGGCTCTCATCTTGTAATTTATAAAAGACTGTATTGTCTGCACTACCAGCATTTTAATTATAGTATAACATGAGAGGTACTGTTCCAGTCGTGTTTCTTTGACGTTCTAGTGCCTCCTCTGCATGGATGTCTATATTTTACAAGATTTGTAAAATTTCCTATTATTTTGCTGACTAGATTTTATATATCTGTAGTCTATATCTCCTTACCATCTTGCATTCTATAAATTTGCATGTTAGAATTTTAAATTACATCTTAGTGATCATGCACGTACTTTCTTAGGTATTTTTGTTGTTGTTGTTATTGCTTGAATGTGACAATTTATCATTCTTGTCTGCAATCACTGACATTCTGTCATTTATTTGTTTTAATTTATTGGTGAGAATGTCCCCTGAACTTTTTTTCAATTTTCTGAACTTTTCATTTTTAAGATTTCATTTTTGTTCTTTTTCAAGGTGTCATTCTTTTTTATTGAATTGTTATTTTTACAAATCTGAATTATTCAGTCCTGGAGACTTTCAGAATGATGGTTGAATGATAAGAAACAGAAAAACAACTACTCCAACATTTGTAAGCTCAGGACTGAATACAGCAACGTGGGGAAGAGGAGGTGAGAAGAGGGATCTGGAGACCCAACAAAGATATAAAGTGAGAATTAGAGGCCATGAGGAAAGCAAAGAGAGGGACCACAACCGGCGTTTTCTCCGTGAGCCCCAGGTAGAGACATAAGAGGGGCAGCCTGAGCCTCCCGCAGAGGTATGGTGAACACTGGCCGCCCCACAGGAAACACACCAGTGGAACAGAGCAGTGGACACAGCAGACTGCCGTGCTCAGGGAGTCATTCACGTTTGGACGCCTCCTCCTCCCCAGAGTAATTGGCCAGCAGCCATTTTGAAAAGGGCCAGCAGCCCTCAGACCTCAGAGCAGCTGCTGTTTGGCTCCATCTAGTGGCCGCAAGTGTGAGAGTGAGGCACGGCTGAGTTCAAACCCGCCGCAGTCAGGGAGCCTGGCTCAAGCCAGTAGGGGGCCAAGTTTAAACTGGCAGGGAGCCGAGTCCAAGCCTGCGGGAGATACTCAGAGTGCAGCAAGCTGCAAGAATTGGATCCCAGCCTCACAGCCAGAAGCCAGAAGCAGCCTCAACGCCAGCGGAACTGAATGTCTAGGTCTGCTCACCGCAGATACCATTTCTAGCTTTATTGTGGTGGTGGTGGTGGTGGTAGCTGTTTTCTTCTGTTCTTCTGTTTCTTCTTTCTTTCACTCTTGTCTTCACAAGTTCCCAAAGCTTGTGTAATCTTAGTTTGTCTTCCAGTCTTGCTCCCAATCTTTCTTTTCTATCTTCTGTTTTGTCTCCTAACATCTTTGAACTTTTCTTCTCTAAGGGTAAAATTGCCATATTGAGGAGCATTCACTGTACACAATTTTCTGGTTTATTTTCTCTAGTTAGGTTATATAACTAAGGTCCTATTCATATGATTCAAAATGGCAAATTAAACATATAAAAGTTTATCATTTTCTTTTTTAAATAATTTTATTAAGAAACAAATAGCAATGAGACAGTTTCAAAATGGATTGGTAGGACAGTTTCAATACTTCATACATTCTTAGTGGTTATTCATAGTACAAGATGCAGATACAAACACTTTAGTACAAATCTTTCTTCTCATTGAATTAAGAGAAAGTGGCTGTATATCTATTGTAACTATTTTGAATATACAGATACAAAACGGTCGTTTATTTCTTTGCCTTTTTTTGTTTAGTTTTCTCAGAGAAGGGTATTCCATTTTCTTTTAAATATATTGTAGGTGTGTGAATTCAGCAAAATATTCCAATATAGTCCATAATAGTAGCAGGTTTTCCGTAGGACTGGCAGTGTCAGAAGTTGTTGACTTGAGCCTTTTACAGTTCAGAGTTTATCATTTTCTAGGGTATGTTTCATACTATTGTCATCACTAATTGTACCACTTTAAACAAGGTGACACAATTGTTCTAATGGGTTGTTCTTCTTGGGATATATTGTAGTCCAATGCCAAAGAACCAAGGCTTGGGCCAAATAGACAGTAACTTCTCATATCCAATAAATTGAAGTATTATCTTGCAACAGACTTACAACCCAAAAGCCAGCTATACCTGGTAGATATCTCTAAGTAAGTGTCATTCCTTAAGGGGTCTTAATACTAGCAATAAAGATAACTAACTAACTACATATATATATATATATGGAGAGAGAGAGGGAGAGAGAGAGAGAGAGAGGCAGAGAAGAGAAGGCATGGATGCAAAATGCAACCCCCCCAAAAAAATGCAACCCCAGACTCCCAGCTTTCCAAAGGCAAACCCAAGTGGCAAGGAGGTGGAACAATTTGAAAGCTACTCTCTTGGACTCTCTGGCATGGCAACAATGCAAGCAATGGAGCAAAAGAATAAGGTTCTAGGATAAAATCAAATCACTGACTAATAATTTCTCACGTAACTTCAGAAGTGACAACCATTATGAAGGGCATGATTAGTGAAGCAATAGAAGATACAGATAAAAAATAGAAGAGGCTAGGGAATGATGGAAAACATGAATGCCTGCATGGCTTGCATCCAGTTGTCCCTCCGAAGCCTCATGCCATGTAGGTGGGGATTGTTTAGAAGTGGCTCAGTCTAGAGTATGGGACCCTGGAATTGACTCACAGTGCAATGCGAGGCTCAAAGGCACTAAGATTAAAGGTGTGAATGCTACCTACTCCAAGTAGTCTGGATAAGATAAAAAGGCCACAGAGACATTGTTAAGGCTCTTTTCTTGCTTATTTTGCTTTTGTCTACTTTCCAGAAGAACTGGTTCCTCTCTGTGATGCTCTCTGCCACGCCACCTCATGTTGGAGCCAGTTGATTAAGGACTGAAACTTCTAAAAAGTGAACTAAATAAATCTTTCTTTCATTAACTTTGGGTGTTGGATATTTTGTTTCATCAACAAGAGAAAAGTAACTAACATAAAATCTGGTACCAGAGAAGTGGGATTATTGTTCTGCCTATGCCTGGTCATCAGGTTAAGAAGCTTTTGGGAGTAGCTTGTGGGGAAAGTTTAGAAGGGTTTGGAAACGCAAGCTGAAAAAGCACAACTGGAAAAACTTAGGGGATACTTGACTGGAGATTCTGTCAGAACTCAGAAAACTGATACAAATTCTACTGGTAAACACCAAGCTCAAGAAATTTCTGCTGGGGAGGACTGGATTGGTTGTTTAATTTAGGATAATGTGTATCATGGCTTGGGTGAAAGTTTGTTTGCATCTATCTCATATTTGGAGACCTTGCTTGAGACTGAGATTAAAGGTGGTGGACTAATTAATCCTGCAGAATGAAATTTAAGGCATTCTAATGTTGAGGTGGTGACATGGATACTGTTGGGAGCTTTTACCCAGATATATGTTGAGAATCAAGAGCAAAGAACCAAGAAGAATGATTTAAGACATTTTGAATTTGACCAGAGGATGCTCCAATAGAGCTATGGACTTCAAATATAGAGTAGAAGAGATCTTGATTGCTGAGAAGAAACAGAATAATAGAAAAGATGGCCTGAGGGCATCACAAGAAGCAGCTGGCCTCCACCCTTTACAGCCTCAAAGCTGCAAAAGTGAAAGAAGGAGTCCCACAACATCATGTTCCAGAATGGCAGTGGCCTACTGAATTTGTTCCTTGGGATTGGGTTCTGAGTGTTCCTTCATCCAGGTACTCAACTCCTACAGTGAGGAGAGAAGGCAGTATGGCTGTTGTTCCAGTTGGAAGTAGGTGTTGGTGGTACCCATGTGGTGCTGGTTTTAGGTGCACGCTGAGTGCAAGAGTTGTGGGGTCAGAAAGGCTCCCACCCAGATTTCAGAAGAAGACAGGGGAGGCCAGAGTGCATGTCCTTTAGAAGACAATGTGTTAAGCTGTGAATGTAAAGCTAAAGGTACACTGACACCCTAGAAATTTGGAGAAGCCAGGAATTTGACTTGCCTGAGAAAAAGTGCAAGGAGGGAGCAGAGCCAGCCCAAGAGAAAAGCCATGGGAGCTACAGCAACCTGCAATGCTACACGGGCAGAGACACCCAAGCCATTTTGAGCTCACATCTTGACACACACCGTGTTGGATGCTGCACACAGAACTATAAGACTTAATGTTTGTCCTGCTAGATTTTGGACTTGCTTTGGTCCCATTCCTTTGTATACCCATTTGTAATTTGTGGAATAGAAATGTCTGTCTTGTGTGATTGAGTGTTGAAAGTGTCTAACTTTATTTGCACAAGGGCTTCTATCTAAGAGTTTGCCTTAAATCTCAGAGAAGACTTTGGAATTGGACTTTCAGTAGTGCTGAAACTATTAGAATTTTGTCAACTTTTGCAGATGGACACCTGGATTAAGGGTGTGCATGCTAAGCTCCCTAAGCAGACTGGATAACATAAAAGGGCCAGAAGGATACTATTAAAGTCCCTTGCTTGCTTTGTTACTTTCTGCTTGCCATGAACTGTTTCCCCTCTATGATGCTCATCTGCCATGGCAACTAGGCTTGGAGCCAGCTTATTAAGGATTGAAACCTCTACTAACTGTGAGATAAATGTTTCCTCCTTTAACTTTTACTGTTGAGCATTTTGTCTTAGCAACAAGAAAAATAAGTAAGATATCCTGAGTTAGAAATGACTTTAGGGTTGGATTGTTGGGTGATAGTGGAACTGTTAAGGCATTGGAGAAAAGATTAACGCATTTTCAGCTATACACAGGATAGTTATGTAATGCTAAGCAAAATTATAACCTTGTTACTGTGTCTAATTTCAGACTGAATATTCTTTACAGAGATGTGTCTAGGCATTAAACTGGCAATGGATGGACTGTGCGACTTAATTTTAATTATCAGTTTGCCTGGATTAAGAGACTCCTGGAGAGATGACTGGACATGAGGGCACGTGCTCATGAATGGGTTAACCACTGATATTTATAACTGAATGTGCTCCCACAAGGTGGGGCCCACTTGGAGGAGAAGGTGATGGGGGATGTGCCTTTGGAGGATGTGTCCCTCACATGTACACCCTTCTCCTGTACTTTTTCTCAGGCCCCATGGAGGAAGCAGCTTTGCTTCAGCATGTCCTTTTGCTTTGGAACATTTGTGAACTGGAACTTCTGAAACTCTGATCCCAAAAAATAAATCATTGCCTTTTCTTTCTTCATTTTCTGGTCTTTTTGAGACAGAGTCTCACTGTGCAGTTTGGCTGGCCTTAGCTCACTTTGTAGCCCACACTAGCCTTGTACTTAAAGTGATACTCTTTCCTCAGCCTCCTAAGTGCTGGGATTATAGGCATGTGCCACTTAATGCCCAGCTAACCATTTTCTTCTTTAAACTGTGTGTAACAGACATTTATTTCCCAGAAAAATTTCTGGTATTTCTCCCTGTCTAAATCTGTTTTTCAATCTACATGAAAGAGACAGCATCTATTATGATGTAAGTCTATTAATGGTGAATTATCCCAGCTTTCACACGTACTAAAAGCTTTTATTTTGACTTTTCATTTGAAAGATATTTGAGTAGGACAAAGAAATCTAGGTGAATTATATTTTTCTTTTAGTACTTAACAGATCTTGCTTCATTGTCTTCTAACTTATTTGAATTTCTAGGAGAGAGCTATTGTCACCTTACCATCGCTGCTCACTATGTATGTGCTTGTGCCTTGTTTTTTCCTCTGAAAGCATTTCTCTTTATCACCAATTTTTAAAAAATATTCATTCTGAATTTTCATGTTGTACTTCTTTCTTTCTTTTGCTTAGGCTTTATTGAGCTTTCTGGATTTATGGGTAACAGTTTTATCAAATTTGTTTTTTAATTAATTAATCTATTATGTATTTGGCACAGGTCGCACTGTGCAGCTTGGACTTCTAGTCAGTCCTCCTGTTTTCAGCTTCCCCAGCACTGGGTTTACAGGTCTTCGCCACCACACCTGGTCTCAGTGGCCACAGACTCAGCATACCTGAGGAGCAGGACTGGTGCGGCCTGTGGGGCTGGGGATCGAATCCTAGCCCCTGAGCTTGCCTAGGCAGGCTCTTAGTCCTCTGAGCTATGCTGCCAGACCAGTTTTTCACCAACATTATTACTTGACCTATTTTTACATTCTTTTTTGATCTTCTTCAGAAAATGTATTTAGACATGTCTTTCTCTTGTTGGAGTTTTCCCTCAGTTCATTTATGTCTGCTCTCTTCTTTTTAGTCATTCTCTGTTTCATTTTAGATTCTACTGCCATGTTTCAAGTTCATTAGCCTTTTCTTATAAATATCTAATCAACCCACCTAGCATATTTTCACCTCAGACATTTCAATTTCTCCTCAACTTATTAAGGTACATTTAGCTATATTTCAATACCTTCAAGAGTAGTTTATAAATCCCAAAGGAAAGTAAACAGTCCTGGAGAAAAGCAATTAGAGAGATGGCTTCTATTTGAGTTTAGTGATAATGCTCACTATAAAGGATCAATTAAAGCTCTATCATCCAACACATTTTTGGAAGGGCAGTTTATTTCGCCCAGATTCTCAGTTACTTTTTTTCTACAAATAAAGGTCAAATACTTAGATAGACAAGGAGACAGAGTTACACCAGTAGATTTTTTCCTTATAATTTCCAAACAATCCTAAAACATCTTGTGAACCCAGTTCCTCTCTAGTTAAAGATTTTGCCTTAGCTCTTGTTTACCTAATGAAGACTAAGACGTTCTTACTAATTTCCCAAATCTTCAAGGAAAGATTTCTGCCTCTATTTCAGTATTTTTCAAGAGAAAGTACATAGATAATTTTATGAAAACCTACCATGCACAAAACACTGATGTTTTCATATATATATTATTTGGTTAGCACATTTTAAAGAGGAATAAATTTAGATGAGTTCTTGGAGAGTATGAATGACTTGGAGCCATCAAGAGAAAGCCAGGCTAATAGAAGGCAGCTTTGTTTGATTCTAAAATTCAGACTTTTAATTGTACATCACAGGCCATGTGCCAATTCATTTTTTCTTTAATATATAAGTAATGTATGCATATAGCTAATTATGTTAATTACAAATAAATTAGTATTTATTTATAATAATAACACTAACAATAATAAAAACATCTAACATATGTAGAACCTTCCTGTAGGGCAGACTTCACTATTATTATCCTACTTATACATGGATGAGATAACCATGGCACAGCACAGACTGAAAGAAATTTCTAGGTGTTATACCTAGTGAGTAGCTCAGTCAGGATTCAAATCATGACTGTGGCCATTGGCTTATAGTGCACGGCCTCTTGAGCATTACTTTTATTTTTCTTGCTGTATTACAAACACTTCTGCTTTTTTCCTGAAATCAGTATGGATGATGGATCAGAATGAATACATTTTAAAATTTTCTGATTAATTTTATCACTATGTGAAGATCTTTTATTACCATCGGATGAATCAGTGACAGTTACACTGACCCACTTATTTCCTCCAAGTATAAGCATGCAAAAGTTACTACCCAGGCTGGGGAGATAGAATAAGCACTTCCCTGGCAAGTGCAAGGGGCTTAGTTCAATCGCTGGTTCTGCAAAAAAAAAAAAAAATTACTACCTTCTTGGGACATTCCTAAGACATACAAAGGCTTATATTCTTATATAACTATGCCTATTGAGAAGAGCCCATTTTGGATCTACAGACATCTAGCAGTTACCAGAGACGACCTTTGGTCCCACATGAAAGATACTGAGTTCATTTTTGACAGTTTCCCTGTTTAAAGCGTCGTTAATGAAAGTAAGTATGTGCGCTCACAGTGTCTACAGAGTTACCCTGGTTTTTTTCACTATTAAAAGGCTAAGACTATGATCAACTGGAGCCGATACAATTATTTTATATTCATTTTATCTTCTTTAATGTATCAAAATTTCCAGCAGAAAAAAATAGTAAGTATGCAGTGAATAGTGATGAAACTGAAAAACTTTCCTGCTTTACCTCAATGACCACAGAAAGATGACTGGCGCGTGTCTTGAAGGCTTAGCTGAAAGCAGTGTGTCAGGGCAAAGCTGAGAATAAGAGGTTTGATTCTCATGATGGCAAGGCATAGCAAGCATCATCTCTAAGCAAACAAATGCAGGCAAGGATTTCTGTGAGGAAACATGATTGCTCGCATTTAGTAGATAGGATTGTTTGACACTTTTGAGGGGAAGCTATCAGGGAAGGAAGTCAAGAAGTCTCCTTGGGAAAGCTGAAAGGGTGGAAATCTCCTGAAGACTTTTGCCATATTTTTTAAAACTTTTTCTGAATTTCAAAACTTGCTTCTCATTTGTAAACATTTTACTCTTAAACCACCATGATGCCCCACATCAATTTCTCTTTGTCTTAAGGTACCTCTAGCACTTCCTTGGCAGAGGTCTGCTCCTGTTGCTACTCTGTATCTGTCCCATCAGTTCCTCATTGTTTGCCAAAGGGATTAAGCAAGAAAGGATACAATTACAAATATGTCCATGGACTGAACACCGATGGTTTCTGGCCTGGGGAGTGGAGGAGGTTCCTGGTACCCCACATCAGAGCCATTGTGGATGCCAAAGATGGGTTTTTGCAGGCTACAAAGCTAGAAGCTTCAGAAAAGCAACCCCAGAGATGAGTGTCTCAAGAACATGATTTTGGAATTTTCTTGCCCACCTGTGTAAAACCTCCTTCTGAAGTCTAAAGTGGGTCCTTGAGCCAAAGGCCAGGCTGCCTCTCGGAGGCCAGGTGTGTATGCACAGCCTGGAGTCCAGCCTCCCTCCGGTCTGCCAGGTAAAACATTTGCATTGCTTTCAAGATGGAAAATTGCTGTCAATCTGGAATGCTGAGAAAAAAAATACACAGGAAGCTTTTGGAAACATCAAAATGACATGCTAACTCTGAAGTTCAAAGCAGGAGAATTCATTGCATGACTTTTCCTTGGAAAAAAGTTTTCTTAAACCCTTGAGGAAAGCAAAAGAGATCTATTTGTGAAAGATTCAGTTATTTGCACGTAGTGAAATGCTTTGCTCGCAGTATGGAAGTCTGACTTCAGAGGCTCTCACTGAAGTAAGACTTTCCACTCCAATAAAGAAGCTTAAAGTGCTTTTCCTTGCTTTTCTGTCTTTTCCAAGTTCCTCATATCCTTTCAGTCTAAGATCTGTGGTAGTACCTACTAAATTTTATGAATATTCCCCCAAATAAGAAATGCTACACAAATCATGTCTGTCAGCTCAAGTGGTGTCTCAAACCTGTTCCATTAGCACCATGTGCTGAAAAGGGCACTTGTATTCTAACACCTACTGTCCAGTTCAGCCCTACCAGGGACTCATTACGATTAGGAACTAGCCAAGTAGTGCCGTTCTTCTACAGCCTTATGTTCAAAGGGGGGAGGGAGCTACTCAAGAAAATAAAAAGTCCCTTTCATGAGAAGTTACCCCAAGGCTCAAGCCTGTTTATATTTTCACTGTACTATCTTTGTTTTACAACTCATGAGGGCAGGATATTGGTCAGGTTTTGGTCACTAGTTTCTTCAGAAAGTAGAGCAGTGCTGGACTCTACAGTATTCCTTGTTGAGCAAAGGATGAATAAACAAATATGAAGAGAGCATTGGTCCCTGGAGAGCTGTGACCCACGAAGAATGATGCACTGAATATAGGAAGAAGGAGGACTCAGCTTCTTTCAGTCCAGTGGGTGCTGGTTCACTGCAGAGAAAGGGATTCTTCTCCTGGCCTCCCAGAAACATGTGCTGGTTTTTCAGAGACAAAGAAAGAAATGAATGTGTCTCATAAATAGTTAAAGATGGACATCAAAGAAAGCCTCAGCTTCAGAAGCCAGATAAACACTAGCTTTCTGTTCTGGTGTTCAGGGTGATAAACACACATGAAAATATCATGGCTGAATGAGTTACCAACCCAACTCATGCAAGTATGTTGACAGGGCCTATGGGTCAATGGAGTGACACCTATGACAGAAGACTACAGGAGCTGTTGGTCCAAAAGCAATCTTTCATAATTATTGGCATTGTTCGGAACACTTTATAGTTTGCAAATCTTGTTTGACTTCTGGATTTTTAAGAGAAAGATCCAGAAAGGAATGAAAAGAATAGGAGGAAAATAATATTTATTCACAATGTTAAGTGAATAAAAATAAGCTAACGTACCCACTGTTGATTTCTTAGGAGGAAACTAAGGAATTGCATTTGTAACATTACTTTCAAACATAAAAATAAACTTTGTGATTTGTTGTGAAGGAAAACTTCCTGATTAGGAAATTAACTTAGAAATATCCACCTAGAATGGCAAGAGAAGCAAAAAGAATTAAAATGCAATGTGTAGATGTGCCAACTCCCCAATATGAGTGTGCATTATGTATTGTAAATATGCGCTAGATATATATTATATATGTACATATATGTCTATAGTATTGTCTTATTAACTCATTATTAAGACAAAACAAAAATAACACCCACAAGTTAAAGGAAGAAAAATTTGTTCTTAGCTTACAGGTAGTAGAAGGTTCAGCCCGTGGCTGGCCAGCTCCAGGGCAGAGTGGCATGGCAGAGGCTCTCTTCCCTCCTTCCCTTCACCCCATCCAGGCTATAAGCCTATGGATTAGTTCTCGCCACACCCAGGATAGGGCTTCCATTATCAACCCCCAGGCCTATGCTAACCCCATTTAGTTACACATAATATCCCAGCATTGCCCGCCCTCCATGCAAGCCACCCTTGAGAGCCCCACCTGTGAAGCACAGGCTTGGCAGTGGGACACATAGATACAAGCCATAACCAATATAAAATGAAATCTCTTACATGGATAAGGAGTATTTCCAAAAGTTGAAAGCCATCACAGAAGTCCTCTGGCAGTTTTTTGAATGAATACGGAAGAGCATTATCATAAAATGTATCTGTTTTGTAAGATATGTACTCAAGAAAAATAAAAATATATGCTCCCTCAAACTTATACATACATGTTCATAGCAGCATTCTTTGCAATGTTTAAAATATAATGTGACATATTCATGTAACAAAATGTTCTTCATGACCAAAAATCAGAGAGAACAGACAAATGTGATAAGGTGGGACAGTGTTAAAACCACAAAATCAAAATGGTGCAGGCAGAGTAGGTCCCATATTTATGGTTATATTTTATAAAATGTACAGAAGAAACAAATTTATAAAACAGAAAATTGGCTGTGCTCATCCACTTTGAGGTGTATGAGAACTTGGGAAGGATGATTAGTAAATGTAAGCTTTCTGTGGGAGAGATTTTAAAAAAAACTCAGTCCACGGTGATGGTTGCCGGCATCTGTGAGCACATTAACAGTCATTGAAATTTTCACCTCAAAGAGATGAGTTTTATTGCATGTAAATTATTTCTGAATAAAACTGTTACCTTCTTTAAAAATTAGAAATAAATCAGACACACAACCTTAAATATGGCATAGTTTCTTTTACAAGAGAAACCCAACATACTAAGAAGCAGCAAAATACAAGGTAGGCAATAGAGAATTGGAGATAGATGTTTTGCAAAAGTGAAAGGAACCCAGAAGTAGGGAGAGGGCAAAGGGAAGGAAGGAAAGGGGTGAATAAAGAAGCAAAACAGGTGACGTTCCCCATGCAGGATGTAATCCTTACATGCTCCAAAGTTGTACTGATAAAAATAAAAATTTTAAAAAAAGAAGTAATTTTCACATTGTAGGCAAAAAGACAATGTAAGACATTTGTCTTGCACCCAAGATCTAACTGTAGCCAAGCTGGGGCAGAGTGCATTTCATGACCTCTTAATAGCACTATGGCCCTATGATTTTGACCCATGAAGTTAGCAAACTTAGAGGACACAAAGATGAGGTAGTTGGATGCTTATAAAAGGTCACAAAGCCCAAATCCTACGGATCCCCGGGGGAAGGTGCTTTACTCTAAAGGCATGCACACAGAGGCTGTGGAAAACCAGCTAAAACTCAGTAGCTGGTGCAAAGTTCTACGGATTTGGGTATTCCAAGCCACATACCTTCTTTTCTTATATTTATTTATTTATTTGGTGGAACCGGGGATTGAACTCAGGCCCTTGTGCTTGCCAGGGAAGCTTTTATTCCACTGAGTCATCTCCCTGCCCCCCTGCATACCTTCTTTTCTAAATGGTCAATCTTTCTATTGTTACTCTTCAAGTCTTTATGTAGAGAACACAGTGTGGTCTTTTAAAATGTAAATCAAAAACATATCATTCTTCCAACTGTGTTTTTTTTTTAGTTTTTGTTTTATTGAAGTACAAATATCGATGAGACAGTTTTAAGATACCTTGACAAGATGGATTTGATAAATTAATACATAGCAAACTGTTTTCATAATGTTTTGGTATCATAGAAGGTGCATACATGATATTATACTTACAGACATTATTATAGCATATGACTCTTATCAGTAAAGAGAGTGTAGCTGTTTGCATATCTTATTTTTTATACCTGAATTACATCAAAGATTCAATAATTAATACTTTCTACCTTGTTATTTTCCTAGTGGTTGTCCATAGTACTAGAAGCTGACATAATATCCTGTCCAACCACCATTAATGCAAATCTTGACTCTAATAGGATTATGCAGAAGCACAGCGTTATCCATCCCAACTGTACTGTCTGTACACACACACCATGATTCTTCCTTTCTATATCCCTTCCTTTGTCTACACCTGTCAAAGATGGGGACTCCATTGTCATTCAACTAATTTAGGTGCCTGAACTCAACAACTCAATCCAACACAGTCCAGCATACCACAACAATGGTGAGTTATCCGAAGAAGTTGTCGACCATAGCCATTTACAGCTTAGCTTAATAATATGGCCTCACGATGTATACTTCATTTTTATACTTTTCTGCTGAATGGTTAAGACCTAGATAGAGCAAGACTTATATACCAACACATGTACTTTATGTTTCTTATGAGGTCAGTGAAGTCCCCTCAGGGTTTATCTTGTACTGTACCTTGTTCTATAGATCCTTTGTCTGTGTCATCCATGTGGATGAGTCACGGCCCATGCTTGACCAGTTTTCTCTCCATCTCCACTGCTGGTGGGAATGTAGACTGGTTCAACCATTGTGGAGGTCAGTGTGGAGACTCCTCAAAAGAGTAGGAATAGAAATCCCATTCAAGCTGGCTATCCCCTACTGGGAATTTTCCCAAAGGTACTGAAAACATTGTATCATAGTGATATTTGTGTACCTATGTTTATATCAGCACAATGTGTGATAGCAAAATCTTGGAAACAACCAAGATGTCCATCACATGAGGAATGGTTGAAAAAGATGTGGTATTTTATATAATGGAGTATTACTCAGCTATTAAGAATGAGAAGTTTGAAGCATTTATACTGAAGTGGATGCCACTTGAACATATACTCATAAGTGAAATAAACCAGACACACATGTGTAAATATCGTATAGTCTCCCTACTATGAGAAGCGAAAAGCAGAAATACAAATGGAAATGTACAACAACTAAAATCATTTGAGTCTGATAAGGCAAAGTGAATGGCATATGTTGCAGGATACTAAACAGCTTTTCTTCTGGATGGTTAACAACCTAAGCTCACAGATCAAAGATGGAGAAATAGAAGAGCCACAAGGCCAGCCAACATTTTGGCCCTAGCCTTTCAAGGTCAGCGAAGACTCAGGACATAGGAGAACCTGTACTGCAACACCATGAAACTCAGGTGAGCTCCAAATTTTCCAACTGTGCTTAATGTAAAAGTCAAACTATTTTGCTCTCCTATCTCATATGAACTGATTTGTGTTCCCTGTCCTTCTTTACTCATCACAGTCCAGCCACAGTGGCCTTTTTCAGGATTCCTAGGGTGCACTGATAATTTTCTCTTGAGAGCCTTTGAAGTAATCAGCGGTTCTCTGTGACCCAGATGCTCTCTCTCTTGATTTTACATGACTGGCTGCTGCCTTGTTTTGATTTAAGCCTCTTGTCTTCTCAGCAGATTGTTAACCTCATTAGAACATTCTGCATTATCTTTGGTGCCTGTCACGAGACAGACAATAGTATTTTCTGAGAGATTGAATAACTGAATTACTGATTTTTTACTCTTTCTGAAAAGCTGAGGGACTTATCTGTTATCACAACCTTGTAGAACAACCATTTTACAAAGAGGGAAGAAGACCCAGTGTGTATGAGCTTGCATCAAATGAGAGGTACGATTTTATTTCGTGTAGGATAATTTATTATGAAAGGAATACAGTGATCCTCCTCCTAATTTGCCTTCTCCCACTTTGACAAGTAGGTTTTCAGTCTTTGTGTTTCTTTGTCCCCTGGACTGGGTTGTTTGGGGCAGTGGCTCTTCCTGTGTTTGTGTATTTTTCCTGGATTTTTTCTAGTTGAAGAGTTGATTTTGCACATTGGAGGGGCTGGGGAGAAGGAAATTGTCTTTGAAAGGAATCAGTTAGAAAAGGGAAAATTCCAGCAGGCTGGAGTGATGGAGCAGTGTCCAGTTCCATAAGTAGAAAGCAAGATGTCAAAGGGGCTTGGTCTCATGTATGACTCAAAAGGCCACACTTTCTTGCCTCAGTATAGCTTCACCTACGGACAGATCACAGAGAGCTGGACATGAAGGCATTACTTAGGTAGGATCATGATGATTCCAATTAGATGCATGGAGAAAGCCATGTCCTACAGTGTTAGGCTCTGTCAGCCGCCTTCTCAGATGGTAAACATCAAACAAAAGAAAAGTCACTCATTTCCCTGAGGAAAAATCTGGTCAGTATTTGACTAAACTAACACACCCACTAGGGATCTATTTATACCACTCAAGGAAGAGGAAACACCTGCTCCACTAAGACGTCTGATGAACAAGAAACCTTCATGGGAAATCAAGGTCAAGCCTGTTACATGTGTATTAGAGGAGGACAGACAGCTATGCATTTTGAAGAGAACAGGACTTTGGGCTTCTTTATGTTGGCTCAGAGGCACCAAAGTTGACATTCACCACTACCGCTCTTGAAAGTATACCTGAAAGGAATTGGAAAAAGCAAGTCAATGACCTGCCAAAACATACCACTGGGGGGGGGGGGGGGAGATAGCTCAGCAGAATAAGCACTTGCCTGGCAAGCACAAGGGCCTGAATTCAATCCTTGGTTCCGTCAAAAAATTAAAAACAAAAAATAAAAATAAGTACTATCGGGAATCCCATCCTTCAATCAAAGTTGATGAGCTGGTTCTCAGTGACTTGCCCTTACTTGGTATTTGAGATTCTCCTCTGGCCAATGTGGCCAACTCCATCCTCTCAGCTCTACAACTCCCATAGCGTGGCTCTGTGGCCTTCCCTACAGAATGTATGGAGGACTTTCTACTCACGTCATCAGCAGAGTGCACAGGTGAGAGAGGGGAGGGCAGCAGGTAATGAGGGCAGAGAGGTAGGGGGGCTGGGGCTGCATGGTGTAGGGACCAGAAGGCTGTCTTGAGGACCCTGGGTGCAGAGGCACCAGAAGACTTTGAATGGAAGCATACTTGGAATTCTAAAAGACTTATTCCAGCTACTTTGTTGAGAATAAAGGGACAATAATGAAACTTGGAAGTTCATTTGGGGAGCTCTTGGAGGAATCCTGGTTGAGTGATGATGTGGTTTTAACTAGTAATTAGTGGCAGAGATATATGGCAGTAGAACTCAGAAATACTTTAAAGGTAGAGTAGATAGATTTGCTGATGAACAGGGAGACCAGAGAATACAACAAAGACTTCTTGGTTGTCCTCATGAGCAAACGAAAAACCAGAGAATCCACTTGTTGAGATGTAGAAGCCCGGAGCAAAAGAAAGTTGAGAGGAGGTGTGAAACAAACTGAGGATTATCTTGGGTCATGCGCAAGCCATCTGAGGCATTTTAGATGTTTTTTATTAGTACATGCATATTTAGTGAGGAAGCGCTTAAATATGGGAGTGTAGAATTTCAAGGAAAAATCAAGTCTAAGTATACACAGGTGAGTATTTTCAGCCTATCTATGGCACTGAGGGGGCGGCATGAGATCACGAAGAGAGACGGTGCAGGTGCAGGGTGCGCAGTGACACTTGAGAGTCTTTGCTTTAAAGCCTATTTCCAAATCTGTGTAATGCAGACGCCCCTCCTGTGAGTCCTCAACACCAGACATTACTCTTAGCTCCTCACCGAGCTCCAGGCTCAGTTTTAAATTCTAAGCCTGAAGTGGCACCTGCTATACAAGGACAAGCTCAGATCTCACCTTATTCAATCACTCCACAAACATTTTTTAAAAATCTGTAGAGTATTAGGGCAAAATGAACAATGAAAACAAAAGCAGTCACTTTTCAGGAAGTCTTTGCTAGCTTCCTGCCTCGCTGAACATTTTCTGTCCTTTGGTAGCAAGTATCCCTGGCAGTTATAATTGTCCCTGGCTATGGAAGAAGCTCCATGATAGACCCTAGGAAATCTGTTGTAGAAGTAGGCCAAAAAAAAAAAAAAAAAAAAAAAAAGAGAGAGAGAGAGAGAGAGAGACAAAATATCATGTTCCTTGCTGTGATAGGAGAATGCAAAGATAGGACAATCAAAGTTGTCCATATCGCAAGGCCTGTGAATGTGTTATTTTAAATGGAAAGAATGGAATCAAGGTTACAGATCAAATTAAAGTTGTTATTCAGTTGATCATAGGATAAGAAGAGGATTCTAGTTTACCCAGGTGGTTCAAAAACCTTTGTAAAGAAACTTAAAATGTGGAAAAGGGGAGACAGAGAATGATATATGATGATGTGAGTATCCACAAAGCAAAACATGTGGGTGGCCTCTAGACTCTGGACTCTAGAAAAGACAAGGCAGTGGATTCTTCCTTAGGACCCAAAGAAATTAATGTAGCCCTTCTAGAGCCTTGATTTCAGTAAATCATACAAGGTTCCTGAGCTTCAGATCCCTCAAAGCATGTTCATCTTATTCAGTTGTATTTAAATAACATACTCCGTGTAACACTGTGTAGCACTTTGCTGGGCGTGGACAAAATGTTTAGGAAACATGTGAGGCCTATCTTATCCCACCTAGTGATGGGTGAGAGCCCTGAATATCAGGCGGCCCTCTGCCATAGCCTCTGCCCCAGCTCACATTCCTCCTAGTTTCAGAAATTGTCACTGTGCTCTACCTTTTGCCAACTTGGCTTTACCTTATTATGGAGGAGTTTAGGGCAGCTTAATATCTTTCATGTTTCTTTAGCTGAAAAAGATGAACTCTTATTTATTTAGAAACAGCGAACCCCTATACTCCTACAAGAGGTAACCCAGCTGAGACCTAGCCTGGAATGGAAGGTGAGAGTCACAAGCCACTGTACCCACAGTGCTCCTTTCTTTCTCCACCCCTCGCTTTGGAAAGAGTGTGCGCTGCTTGCACTTCACAATAGCATGAGCAGAGCCCAAATTCTTACAGAATTTGATAAATGTTCAGCAAATTGATAGAGAAGCCAGCAAGACATACTCAAAATGTAACACAGCCACAATTGATTATTTGCAAAACTGTCACACGGGGGGACAATGCTCTTCGTTGCCTCATGTGGTACCTCGAGCTCTCACTAGCATTTCTAGTGCTACCGCAGGTGAGTCTTGTACAAAGGACAGCCACCACAGGTTAGTTTCTGTGAAAGTTCTCTGGGGACTGGTTAGGAGAGGATAAATAGAATATTTCAAAGTCCTTTAAGGTCTACAGTTGTTGGCCATGTCTCATACACTGGCTTAGCCAACTTTCCTGGAGGCCTTGGCCATTCTGGAAAGGTGTGTATTGAAGTACCCTTCCTGCCTTGATGGACAGAGTTTGCCTCATCGCCCACATGCAGCCAGATGGTGGAAACACTTTTAAAAATTCCATTCCACTAGATAATGAGTGGAAAAATCCCATAGCAAGCCTATTTCCAAGCCATTAAAGATGAGCAATCCAATAGTGTGGAGGCTAGGAGAAGAGAGGAAAAGTTTGAAAAAGAAAAAACAAAGGAAAAGAGGAAAGAAAACCTTAAAGCCATCTTCGATGTCAGGGACAAAATTAAGTGAAGTTTCCCGGATGCACAACATGGAAATGTTATTTAGTCGTGCTCTACAATCTTTAAAGATAAAAAATAGGCTCAATTGCCTATCCACACCATGCACAAATCCCACTAATAGATCTTTCTGTAAAAAATTAAAAATCTTTGCAGACAACATGAACTCAGCCCAAAGCTGCTTCCAAAGGCGAATGTCAAGTTGCTTGTCAGCTTGTAAAATCATACTAATAGGATGATGTGGGTTGCAAGCAAAAGAAGGTTGCAGAATAATAATCTCATTTCTCTAATGGCCAGTGATGTTGAACAATTCTTAATGTATTGATTGGCTATTTGTACTTCTTCTGTAAAATGTCTGTTCATTTTGTTTGCCACTTGTTGATTGGGTCTTTTATTGGGGGGGTCTAATTTTGGGGATTCTTTATTCTAGATATGAATCCTCTACCTGAAGACTCACTGGCCAAACATTTTCCTTCTGCAGGTTGTCATTTCACTCTGCTGGCTGCTTCTTTTGCTCCGCAGAATTTGCTCTTTTTATTTTAATCTGATCGCATTTGTTGATTCTCAGAATGATTTCCTGCATAGCAGGGGCTCTGCCCAGTGCTTACTTCGCCAGTGCTTACTCTGCCCATGCCCTCCTAGATGTGCCCTTTTAACCTGCCGTGGCACAATCCTCCTATTCGTGATGTGCCCCTGTGGTTGGTCCAGCTTTACCTCATTTCTGAGCTCATTCTTTTGGGTATTCTGATGCCGGCCACGTGCTCAGATGTGTTTTCCCTCCTGAGCTCCAGAGCTGTGTGACAAATGTTACATTGGACTTCTCTACTCAGCTTCCCCAGGGCAACTGTGTTGCGTTGTATTTGGCTGCCCTAAAGCTGCTGCATTCCTGGTACTCCTCCTTCTTAAACTAGGCAACATCCTTAACACCTTCTCTTTGCTTGTTCCCGTGTCTTCTCACACTCTTATCTGATTTAGTCTCTACATAGTTCTTGGATCAATCCAGCTAGCCCTACTAATTTTTCTGTCACTCCCAGTCAAACCACAATAGCAGGAGATGGGGTAGAGTAGAGGACAAAGGATCTATCCCTGAAGCCAAGGTTCAAACTCCAGCTTTGTGATATACAAACTGAAAAAGCTTTTTTTGTGCTGCTTATGATTTTGCTTTCTCATCAGTAAGCAGAGATTATAATAAACCAAATCACCCAGAGTCCTGCAGGTTAATTAAGATACTTAAAAGATCTGAGGCAGATGACGCTCAGCCCACCCCAGGCTCAGTATTGGTTGTGGATATCAAGATCATCATTACTGCTGTCATTGTCATCACTCATTAGCTCAATCTTTCTTCTCTTTTCATTTTCTTCTATTCACTGATATTTCAAGCCTTTTGACACATAAGATGATTCCTAAAGGAAACCCTTGTATAATACCACCTTGCATGTTCATTTCCTCTCAGGATAAAGCCAACATGTCTTCGGAGGCGCTTAAGTACCTGGCTCTTGCTTACACTTTTTTTTTTTTTTTCAACTAGTCATTCCTGACATCTCTGCTCCTTTTCATAAGATTAAAACACTCTCATCCTTCTCTGCATATTCTCCCCTGGCTGCCCTTTGACTGTACTGGGGCAATGTGATTGGAAACAAAATCGCCCACTCCTGAAAACCTCCCTACCAAGGTCAGACAGACAGAAAACAGTTCTAGTACTGAATAAGCATTCAACTAAAATGTAATGCGGCTTATCAGTGGAAATTCCCTAAGAGACTGCAAAGGCAGGGCAAAATCTTGCCCTTTTTATAGCCAGGCAGCTATAACCTTCTACGTGCATGTTTTTTAAATAAACAGTAGTCATTCCTCAATTAAGAGGAGTTGACAGTACCGTCTGTGACACATAGCTTACCTCACATTGCCTGGTAATTGGGGTGACTGCACACTAGTTAACTGGCTTACCCAGAGGAAAGCAAACCTTTTATACATTTAGGACAAGAGGTAGCGTTGCCACTTGGAGGAAGATGCCCACTGACTTCATGCTCTTTGTTACATCCCACAGAGCCCGGTATGCTGGGTACTATTTCCTTGATTCCAGTATTTCAGAGCCTGCTCTCAGGATCTTGAGAAAGACAGTCCCAACTCATAAACCTGACAAAAGCCCTACTAATTTAAAAAAAAAAAAAAAAAAATATATATATATATATATATATACACACATATATGCATTTCAAAGGGAGGAAAAAGTATTTACTTTTTAAGTGAAATTACTTTTATTTCTTACAGGGTGCAGCTCAGACTCACAGTGATCCTCCTGCCTCAGCTTCCCCAGTACAGGGATTGTAGGTACATTGGTGGCCACATGGCACATGACTAGGGACGAACCGAAGTCTTTGGGCTTGCCAGACAGGTGCTTAAACCACTGGCTTATTTCCCCTGTCCCCTTAAAGTGAAAACAGAAGCAAAGTCTCTTCCTTTTTTTTTTTTTCTTTTATATATTTAGTTGAGGCTCTGCAGGGTCTCACAACACAGATCGCACTCGTAGTGATCCTTCCTCTTTTCAGTCTCCCAAGCACTGGGATTACAGGCATGCACCACCATCGAAGTGCACCCCGGGGGAGGGCCTGGCACAGTAAACTAGGGATCCCAAACTCTAGCCACTGTCTGCCTAAGCAGGCACTGTAATCCACTGAGCCCTCTTCCCTTATTTTCAGAGGGAGAATTTAGCTTTTCATTTTTGATTTGTTCTGTCTTTACACTCGCACAGACTCTGGTATAAGCTGCTGCTGGGTGTGCCCATGCTTTCTCCGCCTTGATATTGTGCTTGGAGAAGCCATCAGCTCTTCATTCACTCACTATTTATTAGTTGCTGATCAAGTGTTAGGTGCTGGCTACACTGTGGTTAATAAGATGCCATCGTGTCTTAATAAAATTCAGTCCATTGATAGAACTAGCCCATTAATTACACAAATATTTGTCATTTAAAATGTAGTAATGCCAGGCATGGTGGCGCATGCCTGTAATCCCAGCACTCGGGAGGCTGAGGCAGGAGGATTGTTGTGAGTTCGAGACCAGCCTGAGCTACAAAGTGAGCTTAAGGCCAGCCTGAACTGCATAGTGAGACCCTGTTTCAAAAAGACAAAAAAAATAAAAATAAAAAAATAAAATGTACTAATTATAGGGCCAGGGAGATGGCTCAGTGGAATAAATGCTTCCTTGGCCTGAGTTCAATCCCCAGTTCCTCAAAAAAAAAAAAAAAAAAAAAAAAAAGTAGTAATTATGAAAACAAATAGGTTTTTTTTTTAAATAGAAACATTTTGTCCAAGAATAAATTAATAATTAAATAAATACATTTTCAGATCTCCATAATTCAAGAAAGAGAGACTTCTTGGACAATTCAGAAGGAAACTTCAGAGGTGGAATTTCATTTGTGAATGGCACAGGGCGTAACTTCCACCTACATTTTGTGGGCAGGATGGCTTGAAAGTGGAGAAATTGCCTCGTGCGTCTGAGATCTGCTGCTCTCTTCGAGGACAAGCAGTCCTGTGACTAAACCCTCTTGGGAAGCTGAAATATCATTGCTAAAGGAAAATCAGTCAAGTTGTGTGGCTCTAAAACCCGTGCCCCCTCATTTCATATGATATTGATTAAGATAAATATTTGATTCTCCACATGTTCGCGTTCTTCTAGCCTAGCCCCAGAGCATATATTTCATGTAAGAATTTGTGGGAAAAGTTAGCGAATAGTTTTATACATACATAGGAGAAAGAGGAAATACCACCGACAATTCCAGCAGGCCTGTTTCCAGTGACCCTGTCCGTGTGGGTAATACCTGTGCCTTCTTCTCACTCACATCCTGATCCTAGCCAGAGATATGTGCTTTCCAAAACACATTCCATCATCCTATGTTATGTTCTACATTTTTAAAAAATGTTAACTTAGCCAAGGGGAAAAATTTAAGCCAAGAAATCACTCTCTTCAGAAGATGTAAGAGTAGTATAAACACTTCCTTTGTGGCTGATTTTTTGCTTGTCTTGGAAAACACCTTTAAAGATAAAGAGCCAGGGCATGTTGTCCTGGAACTATGGCAGTGATCCCTGACTCCTGTTTAGTGGACTCCAGTGGGAAGCGTCTCATTAGGTGCATACCAGAATCACCTATAGAGATTCAATTCAATAGTTCTGAGAGTCCACTTCTAATAATTTCTAAAGTGGTGTTGGATTGCTGGTCTGGAAACCATACTTAGAGAATCACTGCCTATGTTGATGATTTTTAATCTTGGCTATATATTAGTATCATCTGGAATGCTTCTGAAAAAGTACTGAAGCTAGAGTACTACACCAGACCAACAAAACTAGAATATCTTGGAACAGGGCCCAGCCATCTGTATCTTTTCAAGTGCCATAGGGAATGAGCATTTGAAAACAACTATTTTAGATAAGTCTGCAGAAAGAGTAGTATGTGAATACTCTCTCAAACATGGTAAAGTAGTATGGATGGCATATAGTAGAATTGAAGCATTGTAGATTATGTTTATGTGGTCCAAGCCCCTCCTATGAAAGATGGACCAGAGAAAGGCAATGACTTAGTCCAGATTTCATTACAGATTAATAGCTGAGCTAAGCCTCACTGAAAAATCATCATGATTTTCAGTTCAGTGATTTTTCTCCCTCCACTAACCTTGAATTTCTGTACCTTGTGAGATATCAATCTGGAGAGAAACAGAGACCAAATGGACATGAAAATGCAACATAATAAATCACATGCAATGGGAACAGAAAAACCAAGGTGAATCATTCAGCTCTGTGTAGCTTAAGAGGGCAAAATGATGAGTGAGCCCTAACCAGAGGAGTGCAAAGCACACCGGGAGGGAGAGAAAAGTACAAGCCAAGGCAGAAGCTGGACCAGCATAGTTTGAGAAAGATCAGTGAAACTTTCAGAAACGCTATAATACAAAAGGGCAAGTAGAGCCCAGAATCCTATAGACTATGGGAGAGGCATCAGTGTGTTCTAAACAGTGCAGCATGAGATGATAACATGTTATGCTTATTTTAGGTCACTTTGCCAATGGTAAAGAAATCTCATTGGTGGAGAACTAGTGTCGGTGGTCAAGGAATGCTGCAAAGAGAGTTCAAGAGTATATAAATGATAAGTTAGGGTAAAAGGATAAGAATAAGAAAGAAAGTGTATTGGGGACTTGAATTACCTCAGGCTTAGTAGTTGGTTTTGGATGAGTTCTGAGAGGATAAGGTAAGACCAAGGATGACGGCCAGCTCCTTGGGCTAAGGAAAGGAGAGCAACTAAACGTCCATGCTGGAGAGAAACAACATAAAACAAGGAGACAAGTAGCTCTTGGAGAGCACTCAGTGCTGAGGTGTAGGCCGGCCAAAGGAGATAGCTGCCATGCTATGAGCCTGAAGTTCAAATGGGGGGAATCAGCCCGAGAAACAAGCTATTCACTGTTACCTTTCAGAGAGGGTGCTAGAGCCACAGACCTGTCGGAGGAAAACCAGTAATAAGAATGCAATCATGGGAAGATGCCAGCATTTCAGGGGACGATAGGGCAAGAAGCGCCAATTAAAGGAACAAGAATGCAGTGTAACAAAAGTATTTATATGTACATCGTTCCCTTTGTCTCTGGTCCCTCCTTTCTTATTTATATTTTTAAATATTGCAAGGAAAATTAAGAGCTGAAAAAAATAATTTTACATACTAACAGTGTGGTTGGAGGAACAGAGGAAAATAAAGGAACAGTTTAATAGTAAGATCTAGGATATAAACTTTCAGAAGTTGCACTGCAAAGGTTTCCAGACCAACTGTGAGATTTTTAAAAACATGAGTGGCATAAGAGTCTTTCAAAAATGTAGATGAGTTGGGTTCCCATTAGGTCTGTCTGGTGGTTATAGATGAAATTACTCTTAGTTGAGTTGATCGGGACAACTTTGAAAATATCCAAGAGAGTTTGAATAACATGACTGTCTAGATTGAGAAAGGCTGTAAGTAGAAATCACCAAGGTTGTAGGAGGTGACTTCAAAGAAAGCAAGATCACAGAAACCAGAGGAGTGAGGGAGAAGGCGACAGCACTTAGCAGTAACCATGTCAGTATTTGCCATGGCAATCTTGGAAGAGCTGGGAGTCAGAAGTTAATTAGTATCGGATACATGGGAAGCAAAGAAGCAAGACAAGAGCTCAGTCCACTCTGGTGACAATCTAGACTGGCAAAGGAAAGAGACAATTAGGAATAGACAATGCAACCCAAAGTAACTGGACATCAGTTGAAGTGAGACTGGTCCTTGCATGTACAGTGGGCGTGATTGGTCTCTTCATTTTATTCCCTCTCACTACTAAACCTCTGAGTACTTCATCACTAAGCATCATTATTGCTGTTCAACTCTATGTTGTTCTCATCAAACGATGCTAACAGGGAATAGCAAATAGGAAGGAGTTTGACTTTCACCCAAAACTATTGAGCAATGCCTTTCCAAGCTTTTCTATATATTTCTTTTAGATGTTCTGTTTGACTTATTTTTAGTATATAGCTCCTTTGTGTATTAGAGTTCTCCAGGAAGTCCAAACTGAATATATATATATATAATTCCATATATATTTAATTTTATACATATATAAAATACAAATATATATGAATATACATATTCAAATATTAAGAGGAATTGGATCATCAGCTCCTCCAATTTGGGAGGTCAATGAATCCCACAATCTTCACTAAAAAAAACTGGTGATACAATCCAGCATAAACCCAAAGACCCGACAGCCTGTGAGAGGAGGCTAACAATGGTTAAAGTTCCTGAGTCCAAAAGCCTGAGTATGAGGATCCCCAAAGTCTACAGGAGGAAAGCATAGATGTCTCAGGTCAAGCAGAGACTGAACTGGCCCTCCTTGCCATGTTGTCCTCTTCAGGGGCTCAGTAATTGGGTGATGCCACCACATTAGGAAGAGCTGGCTGTTTTCTCAGGCCACCAACTCAAGCGATGGTCCCTTCCAGAAACAGCCTCACAGGCAAACCCAGAAATGCTTTGGTCGCTATCTGGAACTCCTACAGCCCAGTGAAGGTGGTGCGCAAAGTGAACCATCACACCTTGACAGAGTTTATCAAAGAAAAATATTTTAAATGAAATCACCTAATGCCCATTCTCTTTTATAATTAAGTTTTTAAAAACTGTATAGACTGCAACAATAAAATCTGTGTGTGCATATAGGCTAACCTTTGTGCATACTGGAAGTGAAATATTTATAGCTTACTCTGAGCGAGGTGATAGCTTTTGAGAAGAAGATTTATTCAGGAATCACGTGAAAAAGTGTTAAGCCCATAATAAGCTTTACATCCTTACTTGCAAATTCAAAATTGTCATTATTGCTGAATTCTAAGTATGAGCAAATTGTGTTAAACACAAGCTTGCTAATAGTGTGCTAAGAAAGTAAAGTAAAAAGTCTCTTAAACTAGTCTAATGTAGTGGATACTCCGCCATTAGATATCTTAGTGTTTGGTACTGCCTTATCTCAGAGTGGCAGGCTGGAGCTACACAAAACTGTGATCTATAGAATAGCAGTTTGCTAATTTGCTAGCCCTCCTCTAGATGCAGTAAAGTTAGACTCACTGGAGATAGGGCCTAAGAGTGTGTGTTGTATAAGCCTCTCTCCCTGTCTTGGTACACTTGTTGACAGGTAGAAGCACTGATTGAAGCTCCCGCCACGTTGTTCTATGTGAGATATCACCCTTCACCTCTCCAGGTCTGCTTTCCTGCATTCTCACATGGCTATGTCCTAAGAAGCTAGTATTAATAATACTGGCAAGGGCTGGGGAGATAGCTCAGCAATCTAAGTTCCTGCCTGGCAGGCACAAGGACTCCGGTTTGATAACCAGTATGAGACGCAGGCATGGTGACACATGCCTGTAATCCCAGTGCTGGGGAAGCTGAGACAGCAGGATTGCTGAGTTCGAGCCTACCCTGTACCAAATAAATAAATAAGAATTTAAAAGTAATATCAGCAGTAATCTATAGGGCTTAATTAATGGTACCAAAGAAGAGGGAAGACTGTGAGAAGGCTGAGGTCAAGCTGTTCACCTTTGCCCAGTACCTTGTCCGCTGAGCCGCCTGTGTCTAGTAGCTTCCTTCAATTGCCTGCTGCTGCTGCTTGCCAGGCGGCCCACTCCTCACACTCTCTATGACTTCGCCTCTTCTTTCCAACCAGTGGTAGTAATGAATCCACCACCTCTGCTCCAACAGTCTCAGGAAACTGCACTAGACCTTGCCCTTTCCCTGGGGTTTAACTCCGCCTTATTTATAATTTGTAAATAGTCACCACTTTATGTGTGAAAAATGTTTATTCTAGGGTCATGTTTGCATTAGAATTTGTGATTCTAATGATTAGAATGATGGTTAATAAATATTTCTACAAGGAGCAACTGAAGGAAGATACATCTGGAAAGAAGTAATCCCATCACTAAGATGTCTTAGTGACTTTATGAAGTCAATTTTTAACATCAGCTTATTAGCTAATTTGAACATGAGAAATAGACATATGGAATATGAACATCAATAGTCATGAGGCCCAGGGCAGTGGCTTTGGGATGTACTGGGCTGAAGGCAACCCTAGTACATTAAATGAGAAGCCATCGGTCCTGACGATGCTTATCTAGTCTACAGTTTCAGTTTGAAAAGCAAGACAAATGTACGTGGTCACAAGGAGGAGAAGATGTGGTAGGAATTCAAACATAATGAATAAAACTTCACAATTCAGCAAGAACGGTTGTCAAGAGAAGAAGATGTTGAGGCAATAAATTAAATCCTGGCTCATGGGTAGTAAAGGATACATAACTGTTTCATGCTTAGAATGTGACAATATTAAGGCCGAAGATCTAGAGCTTGGAATTGCACCGGGTTAGTATTACTCCTTGGCAGGCATCTGGAAGAATGCTATGTTCTTTCCTTAAAGGAGGGATCTACAAAGATAAGCTTCTCCCTTGTTAACAGGATCTGCTCATCCTTCTTGTTAACAGGCCTTAGGTGCATTCCCTCGTGGTGAGCAAGCTTTGGCGACCAGGGGCCATGAGTCAGAAGGGAGACTGGTGGCTTGGTGATCTGGCGCAAAGCCCACCTCTCCATCGTAGTTTCCCCAGTCCAGGCTTCCCAAGAAGTCTGTAAGTACTCATCATTACATGAACAAACAAAAATAGGGGGTGATAAACACTGTTTGTTTCTCTTGATAGTATCCTGGCTGTGTATCCTCTGTATTTTTAAAATTCTTTGCTAAAAACAACCAAATTTATAAGTCAGCTTGTCAAAGCACGTATTTCTGGGAAGCTGCTTTTATTTTATTTTATTTTATTTTTAGTTTCTATCTGTAGCTTCATGTTGTCTATCCAGACCTGCTCCTTTCATCACTTCTTTCCCTCAAAGTTCTCTCAACACATCTTGATTCGATTCTTCAGAGTTCTATTTTGGTTTAGCACATGTCAAATCTTGCTCAGCAAATGGGAAGCCAACACTGAGCGTATCTCTTCCTGTGAGCAGCAGCATCTGTGTTCAAATCATTTAGAACTAAACCTGCACCTTCATCCCACTGTTTACTCTCAAATCAAACTCTGCAAAGAAGTATGCAAGAGCTTGCCTTTGTTAGTATAGGTTGAAGTACACAGTGGCTCAGAATCCAGAATCCACACTCTTACATTGAGTGCTTTGTGACTTGGTTACTAATTAAAGTAACTAATCTTCAAATAATTCTTAAGCTGTCTAGTGCACATTTTGTCTAACAGAATGCAAATACTCTGAGGCATAGTATGCCCTCTATAAAACACAAGAAACTCTTTCATACCTACTCACTAGTAGAAAAGGACATCTTTTAAATTGTTTTTAATTTCAGAGTAGTCATTTCTTTGCCTACTTTTTTGTACTTCAGTCCCTATGAGGATTATTTCTATTGTATGTTGACAGATTCTACATTCTTAAAGCAGAGAACAGTCTGCTAAAAATTCAACTAAAGCCAAAATATTCCTTTTTCCCAAAATATGACTCTTAATCCAAGCAGACAATATTATGTTTGGGTAGTTAGTAATTTGTAATCTTTCAAACCCATCTGAATAAAATGCAAATGAGAAAAAAACCTCTTCAACAAAGCTTTCAAGAGTAGCTTTATACAACATTGAAAGTAAAGCATGAAGTTTTATATTTTTTGTAGAAAGGAAACCTTGGCCCCAGCTGGAACTGTGTGCAGGCTCTGTGTGTTGCTGCCTGTCGCATACCCCGTGTCCATCATGACAGGTTTGTGCCCTCCGTCTTGCATCGGAAGCCAAAAGTGGGTCTGATCATTTTCTCCTGTGTTAGTTCTCCTGTGCTTAGCTGTCTCTGTCAATGGCAACTTATATACCCAGACATGAAAGTGAAACTGTGAGTGACAGTCTTATCTCCAACCAGCAACCAAATCTTCTTTTTCCTTCAATTCCCAGTGTTTTTATTTTCTACCACAATATTTCTCACTTGAGCAAGTGATTAGTTGCTATGACTCCAAACTGCTGGTCATTCAATTGATTCACCATTTGTAGGTCAAATTTATTACAAATATAGTCCTTGGCCTAAAACTTTTTCAGTAGCTCCTCCTATCTTCAAGTGACTTTAAAAATCTGAGCCCCTCATTATACCATGGCAACTGCTCTATAGGCTTCCCCATTCTGTACCTTCAGCCTTGTGTCTTGCTAACTTCCATTTCCCATTCTGCACTAAAATGATAAGAACCAAAGAAGGCCTGGTCTAGCCAACTTGAAGTCCACACTAACCTGAAGCTCAACTGGAACATTCTGTCCCTCATCCTGAGCATATGTGGTAATATCTGGGAATATTTTTGATTGTCAGGATTAAAAGAGGTCTTACTGGCCTACATGGAACAATGACCCACAAGAAAGAATTATTCAGCCCAAAACGTCAGCAGAGTTGGAGTGATAAAACCCTAGATTAGTTCCTTTTTGTTTCTTGCATAGAAGACAGTACTAATAATTCTCCGTAACTATCACTCATCTTTTTCAAAATAAATAAGCATCTCCAGTCTTAGCTGTGCACACAGTCACTTAAGTAGACTATAATCCCATCTTCTACTGCAGCCACATGTATATGTGTACGCAGCATAGGTTACCATGCAGGCCAGAGTTTGCTATCCTTAGAAAGGCGTGCTTGCAACAGTGATCTTAGGCTGTTTTATAGAAATTCAGGTTTCAGGAAAGTTCTCCTTAGTCCCTGAATAAGAATAGTTCACTGCATGTACACTGTGCAAAAGTATATTTTATGTTAAACAACTCCTTTCTTTCTGGAAGCCTGCAATGTGGGGTGCAGTCAGACAGAAGGTGAACAGCAGGTGAACTACCAGCCCAATAAGATCCTGGGTGTGGAGTCTCTGATATGCTCACCTAGCAGACAGTACTTTATACACGTGGCCTCAACTTGTTGCTGAAGGAATTGAGTACATCCAGCGTGACTGCACTGGGAAATGGCTTGTGGGCATTTGAAGCTGGTTTCCTCTGGAATTTTTCCTATGTATCTTTTCCTTTGTCCTGTTTTGCTTTATACCCTCTTACTGCAATAAATCTTGGACATGAGCATGATTATAAGTCCTATAAGTTGGAATCACTGAAACTAAGACCACTGTTGTAAGTGGGAGAACGTGGGCACAGCTAGCCCGACATGTGATGTGGTGCTGGCCAGTAAGAAGTGAACAGGAGTCAACGACAGAGCCATACCTTTTAGGCAGGAAATGGCTTGGCTCTTCCTCCTCTTTTTCTGCTTCTTGCACACTGGATTGTGGATATGGTGCTCACCAGCCTGCTTTAATCAGCTAAGGAGGACCAGATCCTAAGCAGATATTAGTAAATACTTTTTAGAGGCCACCTGGTCTCTGTTTTGACTACTGACTTCTGCCACCAAAAGCAGGCAGGGAATGATAAATATACATGGGTATATTCCAATAAAAAATTACTTACAAAAATAGCGGGCAGGCTAGAATTTCCTTGCAGGTCAGATTTTACCAAGTCTTCCCCAGAGAACAGATATAAAGTGTTAAGAGACAATTTTCGAATGCTATTGTTCTGCGCATTTGTGAACAAAGGCCCTACTTAGATTTGTTCAGGGTTTTTTGTTTTGTTTTTTTTTCATACTATTTATATAGTTGTGAACAGTCTTGATATTTAGAGATTTGTCTTCCTTCAGAGCAAAAGGCAAATGTGTCAACTTCTCAGGATAATAAATACTAAGATAATAAATTCCTCTGAGACCAAGTTCAGGCAGTCTTATTGCAAATTATGAATGATTCCATTTCCTAAATGCAGGGTTGCTCCTTCATAAAGCCACCTGTGGTCAGCACAGGTATCTCCTGCCCTACTTAGCTATCCTGTGATATTTAGGTTTCAGGTAACTGGAGCAAATGCTAATATTCTTACTACCAGTCTGGCCATGAGTAATATAGTCCTTTGTTTTTGGACCACAAGTCTCATCTGTTTCCATCTATGAAACTGTGATGTAGCAAATTATTATCTTGCAAGTAGGGTCAGGTCTCAATCCCTTCCTGAACTTGGCAGTGAGAACTAGGGTCCCCAGATGACTCACTGAAGTAGAATTCCTGCAAGGCTGCCCTACCTTCCTGTGTTAGAATTTTTACATAATGTAGAAATAAATTTGTAACTTCTTTAAGAAACTGGTGAGTAGATTATTCTAAACCTTAATGCAACATGGATATACATTGCAATCATCTTTCAGTTCCCAAGGTAAGGGTCATTACCTACAGGAGTCTGCCATGATGTGATACAAGCACTCCCACACAAGCAAATCTCAGCGTCACACCCTCCTCAGTGCTTTCCTGGTATTTTACCTATAGCCCTATCAGAACAAGCACTTTTCTGAATTACTCTGTATTTTCCTCATTAACCTACAACCACTAGAGAATAAGGACTACTCATCTCCATATCTTCATTAAGTATCAGAGTTGAGACCATGCAGCTGGACTCAAAACCAATCTGTTGATGTGGGGGATCAGGCGCACTCTGCTTCTTAATGCTTTTTACTACTCATTCCACAGAGAACCTGGCAGTAAAGCGAATGAAGGTAACAACTCTCCATCGAGCAGAGCCCTAACTTATGATATTCCACCATACTTTTCCAAGCTCTAAGCTACATCTCCAAAGCAGTCTCACTTTAGGAATATAGATGTGACAGAATTTATATCATTTAAGGCAGCAGGATGGGCTATACATTTAGATGCATTTTGTCAAATATTTTTATGACTGACTGGGACAGACCTGGGAGTTCAGATGAAGTCCATCGCTATGCACAACCCCCATGACCTACCTTCTCATCCTGAATGCTCACATGGTTCCAATCATGGTTAATACTCTTGCTATCTTTATTCAACAGTGAAGTGGCATAGACCCCTTGATAGGTACCTGAGAATGTACCAGAATCAGTATCTCCTGAGGCTGCTGGTACATCTCTTTTGTGTGGCCATTATTAATGGCCAACCGACAGTTACTTTGAAATATACAAACACCTAAAAAAGCCTTTACTACACATCCACCATTCCATTTCTGCCCTCCTACAAAGCCCAGTGCAAATCTAGTTCTACTCGATAGCATTCACTCTTCTGTCATCACCACGGCAGAGCTCATTGTTTAGGCTTCCTGACATGCTGGCATGTGTTACTTAATATTCTTTTACCTGAAGTATTTTCATCCTCTCACCTCCATTTCTTGAAGTTAGGTACTGCTTCTGCCAATGCTAGGGCAGTTGGCTTACTACAGTCACAATGCAGGCGTCCTATCAAACCTTGTTGACTAGTGGGATTTCAGGCATGATAGAAGTGGGGGAAACAAAAGTAACAACGAATGCCAAGATATAGCAGGAGAGTGCTGGATTTCAGGGTGTCCACCATGAACAGGTCCCAGGAAGACAGGAGTGCGGTGGGTATTTTCAAGCAGGATTCCCCAGATGTTCTCATCCCTGAGATCTGAAGTCCGACATAAAATCATTATTTCTTGTTAGTATGTGTTTGTGACACATAGAGAACACGCTGGTGCATACACACATCACATCTGGACCCACTTTCCTATCTTTTCCCTTCCCTATGAGGTCATATTCACTGTCCGAAAAGAAAACCCATTGGTATTATATATTTTTTGTGAATCACCTTAGAGGACAGGCCCGGGACATCAGCTGAAATTGTCAGTGACCCAAGCATAGCATAAAATATTCCACAGGAGTTCTTGGATCTCAGCACTGGGCCATGTAGGGTCATTTACATGAGGCCTGAGAAAAACCAGATGCTTGGGAAAGAAGTAACAGGAGACACTGGAAATACTGTATGGTCTAGACTGAATGCTTCAGTGGTCCCGAGATAAACAAAGTAGGCCAAGGGTGAAATGTGTGAGCTCAGGCAGCTCTACCCATGAGAATTCCAGCTCCTATCTTCAGGAAACAGCTAAGGCAGGTTTATGCTACCACAGGCGAACTTGGCATGCACTTTACTCTCTTTCTTGCAGCTTGATTGGTATTTTTGATTTACTAGGACAACACATTCACATTGCAAACATTTCCCCAGGTTCCAGTGCTCAATCTTAGGACATGTGGAAAGTAACTTTCCACAGGCATTTTTTTTTCCTGCAGAAGGATCTGAGCTATTTGTCATTGCTGAGGAAGGATGGGTGTTTTGGAATTTAGATCTAGCTGTTGGCTCTCTTGATGTATTATCTGGAGGAGATCAGTACTGATGTTGACCACATTCATCAGAAATAGATTTACAAAGGTTGTGGGGCAATTGGATGGGCTTGGGAGAGGTCTTAGCACAGAGCTTCAGTTGCTTATAGGCAGAAGCTGTCAGACAATGCATGCAGACACGAAGAATTATCTGTATGAAGCTCTCATTTGACAGACTAGGAAAACGATGCTCCAAAACTAGCTCTTGCACAATATTTTTAACTCTATTCCCTTCCCATCAAATTATACAAATCCATCCAGGCCCTGGGATAGGCAGAGTAGGGCTCTGTGAGCTGGGTTCACCAAGCTGTGACCAAGATGTTGCCAGAGCATTGTCTCAGACTTCCCAGGGTGACTTCCGGAGCTGGCACCTCTCCCACTCAACCTCAACAGCTTAACTAACTTCTTACTTTATTATTCTTTTGAGTTTATCTGGACTTTTAATTAACTTTGTTCCTCCCACCGTCCTACACTGCTCTTGGTATCCTTCCAGGACCTCCTCTGTAGCTGTGGGTTCCTCTTGAGGGCAGCCCTGGTTGGAGACGGGCTGCCTTCAGAGCTGCACCCTCATCACGGCTCAATCTGAGAAGGCAACAGCAAGCAGTTCCTTAGAAACATGCGCAGAAAAGGCAAAAGTCCAACCATAGACTTTTACAATGTTTAGTCTAATTACTGTCTAGTCAGGCTAATATTGAAAGTCCCAACCCTCTAGGGATTACAGGTGGCAAGTGTCAACGGAAAGACCCACAACTGACCTTCACAGCCGAGTAAACTTTTGAGCCCTTGCAAAGAAAGTCTGCTAGTAATCCACGGCCTACAAATGGAATTCAGAATTAAGCTTGTGGCCTATTAGTGTAGTGACAGCATACAGAAGTAATAAAAGATGTGAAGAAATACAGTTCAGTTTATACGCACAAAGTTTTCTAAGGAAAATCAGAATCAAGCATGTCTGCATGACCATATTTGAGTAAATGCTGCACGCACTAAAGCAATACTTTTTAAACTGTCAGCTTTTCAGGCAGCTTTTTCCAAATACCTGAGTCTGCATTCCCAAGATAAACTCATTTTTTATGCCTCTCAACCCTAATATGGGATGCTAAGAACTATAAGCAAGCAGTAAATATTTTTCTTTGTGTTAATATTTACTTACTTCCTCCAGCATTACCTCTGTGATATTTCAGTCTGCTCAGTGAAGAAGCAAGCCTCTAATTTCCTGCCTTTGGACTTGTCATTCCACTGTGCCTTATGGCAAAAAAGAAAAGCCTTCCCTTCTCATCTCTATTTTTGCAATTCCACTAACCCTTTGAAAGACAGATCAAGTCCTACCTCTTCCTTGAAAGCCTTCTATGATTACGTCAAGAATTGTGCTTTGGTTCCTTTTCAACTTTTTGGGCTGGCCATTGTCCTTTCTATGTTCCAGCACTGCTTAACTGTGTGGAGAAAACGCCAAGCCTCATGAAGATTTTCCTGAAAAAGAGATATTAGCGTGCAGCCTCATCTCTTATTGCTCACCATCAAAATGTAGTTCATTAATTGTAATTTAGACTGAATGCTTTAGTAATATTTTTGTTCGAGGATTAAAAATGTCCTATTTTAAGGAGGATTCCAGGAAGATGGCAGAATGAGAATAATAAGGAATCTGGCTCTCCATGTAGACACAAATTTTACTGGCAGAATCTACCAGATAGAACCGTGATATTCTACAACTGTGGAGTTGATTGAGGGAAGCAGCCCTTTAGGTGAGGCTTGGCTGATTGTTGCTGCTGATAACAGAGCTACAAAAGTGGGCTGCCTTTGTTACCCACTTCTTCCCACTGATACAAATCTCTCTATCTCTGATTGCAGCAGGTTTCACTTATCCATTTTGCAGAGCCAGATTTTGAAGAACAGACCACTCACAAACAAAGGCATTATAAAAACGGGGGTGGCCAAATAGCTCAGCGTATTAGAGCCCCTGCAAGCAGGCACAGGGGCCAGAGATTTGATCCCTGGGCCTCCTGCTGTGCTGTCCTCACCCCTAGGTGTGCTGAGAAGGCAATTGAGACTGGGCGTGGTGGCACACCCCTGTAATCCCAGCTCTTGGGAGGCTGTAAGCAGGTGGATCACTACAAGTCCAATCTAGTAGTGTAAGACCCTGAACACCCTGTGGGCCCTTCCCTAAAATATAAAAAAAAGAGGCATATATGAGGAAAAAAAGACAGTAACTTCATATCCCAGAGATAGTGTCAGAAAAGATCTGAGGAAATATTAAGTTATGTCATGCAGCCTATAACAGAAATCAGGGCAATAATGGAATCCAGCAAAGCCTTGGGGAAGGAGACAATTTGATTTCTCCATTCCCATGATAATGACTATTCCTAGGCAAGCCCTTAATGAAAAATCACAAGGAAAATAAATAAATGGGGGCCAGGATATAGCTCAGTGGGACATAAAATACCTGCTTGGCAAGCACAAGGTCCTGAGTTTGAGCCCGGGGACCAAATAAACAAGGAAGGAAAATCCTCCAATTAACAGAAAAAAATCTACTGAACAAAAACTGAAAACAACTGTCAGTGGTAAGAGAGTAGCTGAGTGGTAGAATGTATACTTAACATTTCTGAGGGCCTGGTTTTGATCCTCAGAACTACAAGCAGTAACCATAATAAAGCTGGTTTAAGGAATAGTCAAACAACTAAAAGATGAATGTGGAGAAACGAAAATGAACTATCAACAAAATATAAATGTGTTTAAGACACTAAGCACAAAAAGAAGCCAAAGGAAAATCAAGGGTGAAAATATAGTAACTGAAGAAAATTCATCAGAAGGACTCAGAGGCAAAAAAGAAAAAAGAAAAAAGAAAGAGCCAGTCAACCTGAAGACAGATAGAACAAAGCAAATTATCAAATGTGAGGGACAGGAAAAAAAACACAGAAGGCAGGTGAACTGAGTTTATGGGACCCATGAAACAAAAAACATCAAATAAATCAATTTATCATACTTCTGTGGAAATTATAGACAGAAAAGAGATAGAGAAGAGGGCAGAGAGAAAACTAAAGAAATATTGACTATAATGTCAGAAGCTTAAGAGCTTCAGTCAGGAGACTCAAAGTTCAAGGTTGGCCTGAAAGATTTAATAAGATCTTGCCTCAAAAAAATATAAATAATTGAAAGTAGGCTGAGGACACAACAACCATAGTTTTAAATTCCAGGTAAGACAAACTACTAAGTCACATCAAGATGCTTCATACTCTAACTTTTACAACACAAAGACAAGATATTAGTTTCAAAGCAATTGAGAACAGCTGTTCATTACTGCATGGTATCCTCAAGGTCATCAATAAAATGTCTTATCAGAAACTCTGGACTAAGCGCTTGCTTAGGTAAGCGCAGGGACCAGTGTTCGATCCTTGGTTCCCCCAGCCCTTCGGGTGCACTGAGCTGGCAATGCAATCCGGGCGCGGTGGCGTGCGCCTGTAATCCCAGCACATGGGAGGCAAAAAGCAGGAAGATCGCTATGAATGTGGGCTGCATGCACAGTGAGACCCTGCACCAAAAAAAAAAAAAAAAAAGAAGAAACTCTGAATGCCATAAGACACAGAGTCAACATAGTGACAGTTCTAAGAGGAAAAATACATACAGGCTTAGCCAGGAATTCTACATGTAGCAAGACTGATCTTCAAAAGTAAGGGAACCCTTCTCCACTTCTGGTGGGAATGGTGCAACCATTACAAAAATCAATGTGGAGACTCCTTAAAAAACTAGAACTGGAAATCCATTCAAACCAGCTATCCCCTACTGGGAATTTTCCTGGAGGAACTGAAAATATCATATCATAGTGATATATGTGTACCTATGTTTATAGCAACACAATTTGTGATAGCCAAATCTTAGAAACAACCAAGATGCCCATCACATGAGGAATGGATGAAAAAGATGTGGTATTTTTATTTAATGGAATATTACTTGTCTATAATGAATGATCATCTCGAAGCCTTCATATTTAAGTGGATGCCACTTGAAGATATACTTATAAGTGAAATAAACCAGACCCACATATGTAAATATCGTATAGTCTCCCTAGTATAACTCAAAGAAGAAATAAAAATAGAGAGGTATAACACAATTAGAAGGAAAGCAAGAACTTGAAGATTAGACAATGAAGAGAGGGCAAGGAGAAAAACTAGGAAACATAACGGGGCAAAGCCATACATTTATATGTACAAGATGGATAAGGCAATGATCCTGAGAATCTTCAGCAGGTTTTCGAAACCAGCAGTTGATTGGTAGGATTCTCACCGTGACCAACTATATATGCTAATGCCTGTGAACTAAGCAACTGCACTGAAGATAGCAATGTGTAATAGCATGGTCATGCTTGGAATGCCTGTCATTCTGGTCTTCTAATTATGTACTGATTGTCATGACATACTAATTACTGCCATACTGTCTCTCAAGTAAATGTTTGTTTAAGAAAAAAAAGGTAATAAGTGAAAACAAGAGACAAGAAAAAAAAAGGTCACTGTCCTGCTACAATACTGCATATAGCTAATTTCTAAATTTTTGTCTAAAATATGTAATTGTTTATTCCTATTTTTTAAAATACTTTTTAATTTTTTTCTTCATATTCTATAGGGACTTAAAGATTAACATATCAATACCTGATGGAAAATACCCATCCATGTTGTGTTTAAGATGTTTGATATTCAGACAGATAGTGAGGTTAAGTTCAACTACCTATGTTGTGGGGTAATAACAATACATTTCTCTTCTGGAGGGTTAACAACCTAAGTTTGCAGGCAAAAAATTAGAGAAAAAGAAGGGCTGTTAGGATAGCCAAGAGTTTGGCCCTAGCCTTTCAAGGTCAATGAAGACTCAGGACATAGAAGAACCTGTACTATAACGCCATATAACTCAGGAATGTCCAAATTTTCCAGCAAGAAGATTATGGGGCCACAGAGGAAAGTGATCAATGATGCAGAGTGTGCCTAAGGAGAATCACGTGGAGAGAAAACATTCTCTCAGGCTTATACAGAGAGCAAATTGATCAAGAAATGGCCATGACTCATCCACATGGATGACACTGACAAAGGATCTACAAACTGCAATACAGGGTTTCAGGATAAATCCTGAGGGGATTTGACTGACTTTATCAGATAAAAAAGCTACATTTCTTGTTATATCAGTCTTGCTTTATCTTGTTCTTAACTATCCAGCAGAAAAGTATAAAAATGAAGTATAAAAAGTAAAGCCATATTAATGTGCTGAGCCGTAAAAGCTCAGGTTAACATCTTCTGACATTGCCAGTCTTGTGGATAACCCACTAGTATAATGGACTAATGGACTACTGGACTATATTGGAATATTTTGCTGAATTTACACAAATATAATATTTAAGTGACAATGGAATACCCATCTCTGACAAAACTAAATGAAAAAGGGGATTCAAATGAACAATCATTTTGTATCTGTATATCCAAAATAGGATAGATATACAGCTACATTCTTTTAATTCAATGAATAGAAAGATTTGTTCTAATAGTGTTTGTGGACAGGATATCATGTCTGCATTTTGTACAATGAATAACCACTAAGACAACAATTTGTAATGTATTAATTATTGAAACTATCCTACTAATCAGTTGTGAAACTGTCTCATTGCTATTTGTTTCTCAATAAAATTATTTTTTAAAAAAGTAAGGGAGAAATCAAGATGCTCTCAGGTAAACCAAAGTTGAGGAAATTACTACAAGACTGGCCCCTTACAAAATGGTCAAAGGTGCCCAGCAGATTAAATGAAAGGACACTGAATAGTAATTTGAAACCATATCAAGAAATAAATATTGAGTTGCTAAGCGGCCTTGGATACCTGACTGCAGGATGCAGGGAGACGTCAGGTGAAGATGGTGGTCCTCGGGCCTCAGGCAACCATGGAGAAGGATGTTCAGAGCACTGTTCTTTTCAATGCATATAAAAAGGAAGTATTTACCATCAACAATGGCTACAAATCCATGCAGAAAAGACTTTGAAGTAATTGGAAGATTCAGAGTTTAAAAGATAAAATCACATCTGAGAACCTAAGTGGGATGAAACTGTGGACTACAGCCAGACCAAGGGAAAAATTTACTGCAGCTGTTTGAAGTCCTAATGAAATATTTTGACAGTGGTAGACATATCCTTGTGATGCTCAGATCAGGTGGGAATCCAGATTTGACAATGTTACTTTCCTACTAGAAAAATATGGAATCATGGTTAATAATGATGCTGTGGTTAGAATTGTGTATTACAAGTATTTTCATCCTAAGGAAGCTCTGTTTTCCAATGGAGTATTGAACAGGAAAATTAGTCAAGCTGCAAGAGAGGCTGTGCTTGGAATCATCAATGAGGACAGCAGTGGAAACAATGCCCAGGCCTTTATCTTTGTCTATCCTTTTGGTTCCACATTGAGTGTCATGAAATCAGCAGTGGCCATTCTGTCCACAGGCTCTATCTGCTTCCCTTTTGACAGACATACCCTGGCCTTCTATCACTTGAAGAACCAAGGGGAGAAGCTGGCAGTGCTTGGCTCCTGTCACATGTTCAGTGACCACTATTTGGATAAAGAAGAAAACAGCCAAGTCATGGGTGTTGTTTTCCAGTGGCTCACAGCAGGAGACATCCACCTGAACCAGACTGATGCTGAGGACCCAGAGATCTCTGATTACACGATGCTGCCCGACACCGCCACCCTGTTGGAATGGTTACGAGTGTGTCTCCAGAAGGTGACAAGAACCCACGCAACTTTGCCACCCATTTGGATTTGTCCATTTACCAGCTGGACACCACCTCCCTCTTCAAGGTCATCAAGGCTCATGAGCAGCTAAATATGAAGCATGCACCACTCTAGCTCATCCAATCTCAGTGTGAGACACCGCCGCCTGCTCTACAGCCTGCTGTATTCACTCCCATCTCCAGGGAGTTGCCACCTCCTCCTCTAGAACTGTTTCACTTAGACGAGACATTTTCTTCCTCGAAGGTACATCTTGCTCAGGTTACCAATAAGTGTACTGAAAAAGACCTGGAATTCTATGTCAGGAAGTGTGGTGACATTCTTGGAGTAACCAGTAAGCTACCAAAGGATCAACAGGATGCCAGACATATCCCTGAGCACATCTTCTTCCAAGTGGTGGAATCCAAGGAACTGAACCAGGAACATGATGTGGATACAAGTGAAATGACATTCCAGAGCAACTTTTGAGGATGGTCTCTGCAAGCATTTTCTGCTTCTTTGTATTTGAATTGTTCTTTAGTTCCTCACCAAAGTCTGTAAACCCCCTTTCCTCTGTGAGCCGTGCTTCTGAACTCCTGAAGCACTCACTTCTGTTTTCAAATGTGATAACCCATCCTCAAGAGCTAGATGGTGCTGTCCAGGGACAGAGCGAGGAAGAGCTTTTGCCTCAGTAAGGTAGTTGTCTGGACATGCCTAACAGCATATTGAATATACCTGAGAACTTTGGGGGACACTGAATGCCAGACAGAAGGTTGCAGAACCATTGAAGGTGTGTAAGAGATGGAGACAGTGGGTATTATTTAGCTGGTGAGTTCAGTAAAGATGGAAACATCAAAAAAAAGGAAGAAATATTACAATTCACAAGATAACAATGAATAACCACTAAGACAACAATATGCAATGTATTAATTATTGAAAATGTGCTAGTAATCAGTTATGAAACTGTCTCATTGCTATTTGTTTCTCAACAAAATTATTTAAAAATAAACAAAACAAGATAAATTAACCTTGACAATATACACAGTTATAAAAGCTAACATTGTAGCAGTAGTTTGTAGCTTTTCTATTTACCATATAATTTAAGAGATTAATATATTTCAAAAAATAATTATTAATGTAAAAACCAGTACACTTACAGTTTCTTACACTAGGGAGACTATGTGATGCTTACATATGTGAGTCTGATTTATTTCACTTTATGAATATGATCTCTAATTGCATCTATTTACATATAAAAGCCTGGAGATTATCTTTCCTTATAGCTGAATAGTAGTCCACTGTATAAAGATTCAAAACATACAGTAGATATTGTGAAAGGGTGAAAAGCAACTACTTTAAGATAACAGTATGCATTATAATGACCATTGTTAATTTCCTACCATCTTGTTTTGAAATTCTGGATTGTTTTATTGAGTTCAATTTTTTTCTGTCTTTAAAATTAAAAAGCTAGTATAATTATAACTTTGTAACTCCACATTTTATTTTGAGGATAACAACTTTATATGCATAATTGCTTCATATTTTGATGCTAGTAATATGTAAAAATATAATGTTTGACACTGACAACAGTCACAGAGAGTTGTCACAGAGGTGATAAGAAGCAGAGATAAAAGAGATGGTCACAGAGGTTGAGAAAGCAGAGTTTGTATTTTATTGAAATTGAACTGATATAAATTCTGATTAGAATGTTGTAACCTTAGAATGTTAATATAATCTCCATGGTAACTGTGAAGAAAATAGCTATAAGATTACATCAAAAAATGAGAAAGGAATTAAAACATTTCATTAGAAAATCAACTAGTCATAAAATGTGACGGCAATGCAGGAAGTGAGGTACAAAAACTATAGAGAACACACAAACAAATAGCAAAATGATGTTTAACTCTTCCTCATCAGCAGTTATCTTAAATGTAAATGCATTAAATTTTCTCACCACAAGATAGAGAATAGCACAATACTATTTATAAGGGACTCACTTTAGATCCAAAAACCACACGTAGTTTGAAAGCAAAAGGATACAAATACATATCCTATACAAATAATAGTCAAAAGAGAATAGGATGGATATATTTAGTGATTTATCTAAAGTCTAACAATAGACTTTAAATCAAAGACACTGAAAACATTGTATATTAATAAAAGGGCAAATGCAGGAAAAGATATAATAATAACAAACATGTATATCCCTAATGGCAGATATCAAATTAAAATTAAAACTGACAGAACTGAAGGAAAAGCAAAGATGGCTGATGCGGTGGATCACCTGAGCAGCCCTCCTTGAAAGAAGAGCGACTGTCTCCATTTTGACCAGAGCTGGCTAGGACTTCTGTTTATTCTTCAGTTGGCCTTTAAAGAGCCTGCTGCTCTTTCATGTGAGCTGGGTTGAGTCAGGACGAAATGGCTAATGCTCAGCATCACCAGTTGAAATCAAGCCTTGAAATAGAGGCTATGACTTTCTGGGGCTTGCAAGACTACATCAAAGCTGAAGCACCAGAACCCTCAAAACATTAGAAGCTATCTCAATGGCATAATGGTATAATGCAGATTACTCTCTCTGCATATCCTTTCTGCATATGGCAGAGGTAAGTTTAGGCCACCCACCTAGCTCAGCTCACAGAGTCACCTACTTCCCACAATTCGCAGTCAATCCTCCTCAAGCCATTCCCTCACTGAATAAAAACTGGGTGAGGCCCTGAGTCACTCTCTTTGTTCTGGAAAGCCATCTTTGTGGCTGGACTTAGAGCCACTTAACTCCCCAGTGGTTGAAAATATAATTTTGTGTCTTTACTTTCACTGTGGATTGCATTGAAAATAGTAGATTGGAATCAACTTGATAGGATTCCAATAATGTAACTTTGGGATTACAAATATTGGCTTCTTGGACCAAGATGAGGACCTGGAAGCAACTCCTACAGGCTGAGACCTCAATACCATCCAAGAAGTCATGGGCAGAACAGTCAGAGGACAAGGAAAAATTCCCAAACAGACAAATTAGATCTAGTCATACTTTAAGAGACATGACATAAAGTCTTCAATCACACAGTTGAAGTTAGAAAATCGATATTGTAAATAGGACTGAAAACTTCATAGTTTTGTTGAAACTAAATGACACAATTAAACAAGCAATGATTGAAGAAGAAAACTAAAGAGAAATATATATATATATATATAAAACAAGAGCACAGTGCCAAGTTTATGGGGTACAGTGAAAGCAGTGATAAGAGACTGGGCACAATGGCGCATGCCAGTAATTCCAGTGCCTGGGAAGCTGAAAACGGGAGGATCACTACAAGTCTGCTCTGGGTAGTAAGACCCTGTAGACCCTGTACTAAAATACAGAGAAAAGAAAGATAGGGAAAGATAAATGATAGATAGATAGATAGATAGATAGATAGATAGATAGATAGACAGATAGATAGATGCCAGCTAAATAGCTCAGAGGATTAAAGCCCCTGAAAGCAGGCCCAGGGGCCAGGAGTTCGATCCCTGAACCTGCTGTGTCAGCCCTGCCCCTAGGGCGTGCTGAGACTGCAATTGACACTGGGCATGGTGGCATGTACCTGTAATCCCAGCTCTTGGGAGGCTGTAAACAGGTGGGTCACTATGAGTCTGATCTAGCAGTGAGACCCTGAACACCCTGTAGACCCTTCTCTAAAGGACAAGAGAGAGAGAGAGAGAGAGAGAGAGAGAGAGAGAGAGAGAGAGAGAGAGAAAGCAAGCAAGCAAGCAGTGATAAGGAGGTTTATAACTATAAATGCTTATGTTAAATATAAGAAATATCTGAAGTCAATAGTCCAAACCTATTAGTGAGGAACAAGCTATAGAAGATCAGACTAAACACAAAAGTTCACAGAAAGAATAAAACAATAAACTTAAGTTCATAAATAAAACAAAAAATAGAAAAAGAACATAGAATCAATAGAAAATCAAATAACAAAGTTGTTCTTTGAAAAGATCAACAAATTTGACAACAATTCAACTAAATGAACTAAGAGAAAAGAGAAATGACTCCATGTACTAAAATCAGAAGTAAAAATGGTGGTGGTACCGATTCTACTAAAGTAAAAGAGTTGAGTACTATGAATAACTTTATACCACCAAAATGTACTCCTAAAAGAGTTGGCCAAACTCCTAGATACACAAAGTCTATTCACCTAAATAATGAAACACCAAAATATTTTATTAGAGTTAGGAAGAAGTTAAATCAGCAATCAAAAAAAAAAAAAATCTAGCAAAGAAAAACCCTGAATTTGATGGCATCATAGATGACTTATACCAATTATTTAATGCTAGCAAACCAGCATCAACAGCATATTTAAGGACTACACACTGTGACCAAGTAGGATTAAGTCATGAAATGCAAGGATAATTCAATATAGGTAAATTGATTTATGTAATACACCATATTAACAGAATGAAGCAGAAAAATGCACATTTTCATGTCAAGTGATACAAAGAAATTGAGAAAACGTAGCACCCTTTCATGATTAAAAAAATCAACCAATTACTTCAAAGTAATAAAATCTTCCTATTAAAAACACATAACTATAACCACTCAGCAGACTTTGCTTGTGAAAGCAACTAGGCATACATTTTAATACATGGCAGGCAATCAGAGAGAAAAAGGCTGGGAGAAAATAAAGAAAGGTGAGCTTCTTTGTAGAGCTTTGTAGTGGCTGATACATTGTGTCAACTTGAGAAGTTTAGAAGTTTAAGTGACTCAGCAGAGAGTCAAGGTTTTTTGGAAACATCTTCATCCACTGGAGGAGAGCGTGGACATGCTACAGTTCTACACCCCCAGCTAGGGCATGGGGGTCTGCCCTAGTGTGTCAAGGGGTCTAGCTAGAGTATCTCAGCACTTAAAGGATATATAGAGGGACTGGAGGAAGGACAGTTGGTGCCACTTCCTCTGAGGAGCTCGAATCAATGCAGTCAGTGTTGAAGGAAGGGAAAGAGGCTTGCTAGAAGCTGCAGCTGCTGATCTTTCCTTTGCTTTGCTGTTTTCCACCACCATGAACTGCTGCCCTCTGCCATGTGCCAAGCTGAGCTAAGTGGATCTTTCCTTTCTTAATTTTAGATGTCATGTATGTTGTCCCAGCAATGAGTGAAAAGTAATGGAGACAAGTTTGAAAGAAGACAAGGGATATCAGGGAGAGAAAGCCTTAGATACTAGGCATGGTCAAAGTTCTCTAAATGTCTTGTGGCTCAATGGACAAAAAAGTCCTTGAGGGACGTTGTATAAATGTTTGGGTGTCTTCAGATGTTCCAATGCTTGGAAGATTCTATGCTCGAGCTCACCTCTTTTACCATGCCATGTGTTTGCAGATGGCAGCCTCAGTTCAGAGCTGGGCCTGCTCTTAAAACAACATCATTGATGGCAAACAGAGAGGTGTGGGGAGACTCATGCCTGAATTGAGCCCAGCCATAACATCATATTGAGTGGTAAGAAACTGTAAGTTTTTCCTCTGTGATCAAGCACAAGACAAGGATGCCAACTTTGTGCACGTCTCTTGGATGTGGTACAGGGAGCTTTAACCAAAGCAATTAGGGGCTGGGATGGGCATCCCAACTGGAAAGGAAACAAATTATTTGTTTGCAGGTTATATCATCTTATATGCATAAAACATAGAAGATTCCACTGCAATAAATAAATAAATCTGTAAGCTATAAATGAATTCAGCAAAGTAGCAGGATCAAAGTCAAAGCCCAGAGTAACAGTTATATTTTTATATACTTACAATGAACAATCAGAAAAATGAAAGAAATCCATTTAAACCAATAGCAACAAAAGAAAAAAAAATAGTATTTAATTTATCTAAAGTGCTGAAATGCAACAAAAACAAAATATTCTTAAACAATTAAAGATTACATTAAAAAATGGAATCCCATCCCACATTCATGGATTAGAAGACTGAGTGTTCAAATATTGATGCAATCCTAAGTGATCTAGAGATTCATTTTAATTCCTATGAAAGTTAAAAAGACCTGGGCCAGGAAAATGGCTCAGTGGAATAAGCGCTTCCCTGGCAAGCGCAAGGGCTTGAGTTCAATCCCTAGTTCCGAAAAAAAAAAAAAAAAAAAAAAAAAAAGTTCCAAAGACTGTTTTGTCAGAAGTTAGAAATATCCACCTTAAAATTTATATGGAATCAAAAGGGATAGTGAATATTTGAAGCAATCTTGAAAAAGAAGAAAAACTTTGTAAGAATCACACTCCTTAAGTTTTCTACTCACTACAAGGATACAATAATCACAACGCGGACCGGCGCATGAAGACAGACACACGGAGCAGGCCAATGAACTAGAACAAGAAACACAGAGATAAATTCTAATAGGAAAATAACTTTTTACAAAGGGGTCAACAGTACAGGCAGTGCCGTGAGGACTGGAAAGCCGCTCGCCTCCACCTTGTGAGTTTGACCAGCACACGGGCCATTCCTCCCTCCTCTGTGCTTAGAGAGGTAGATTTTTAAAAAGACCCCCCAAATTGTTGATGCTTTAGATGAGAGCACATGGATATTAGATCGCCTGGCCTGACCTTCAATAACTTTTTCCCGCCTCAAACCTTGTTAAATATTAATGGTTCAGAAATACATACTGCATCTCATACATATAGTTAAAGCAGAGCGGATGATGGAGCAGGCATGCATGTTGAAAGCCGCTGAGGTTCCTCAGCACCTGGTCAGTCTCATCCCAGAGACCCTGTGACAGCCACTCAGACTAGGGTGCACATCTTTTAAGTCTGATAGCTTGATTTATCTATGCTCATGCTGCTTTTTTCCCTGTTGCCTCAACACCACTTTTCTGTTTGTGCCATTTTTGTTGTTGTTGGGACAGACTTGCCCTGAGCGAATGTTCCTATAATTCGATAAATAGAGTTGCCTTGCATTTACCGTTGCATGTATGCTTGCAGTTTATCATTCATTGCATACAGGACTTTGGAATATATCTGTCAGATCCACCATTCAATAACACTAAGTCTGTTCAGTAGGGAAGGACAATCTTTCCAGAAAATGCTTTCATGCAAAACTAGACATCAACATGCAAAAGAATGAAGACCCTTAGCCAGCAACATAATCAAAATTAACTCAAAATAGAAAGTAGTCACCAGAGGCTGGAGCCAAGGAGATGAAAACAGAAATTTTAATCAAATGGAATTTTAGTTTGACTGGATGGTGCTGCACTGTATATGAATGACAGTTAATCAATTAATTAATTAATTTATGGTACCAGGGATTGAACTCAGGACCCTATGTTTGCCAGGCAAGTGCTTATTCTACTAAGCTATCTCCCCAGACCCCAATAGTTAATGTATTATGCACTTCAAAATTGCTAAACAAATACTAGAAGACTTTGTATACTTTCACTGCATACACACACACACACATATATACACACATACATATACACCTGTGTACACACAACTAGTTTAATAGGGTTATGGTTATGTAAATTTAGCTTTATTAAATATTTCTACAATGTATACATGGGCCAAAACATCATACTACGCCCCATAAATGCATATAATTATTATTTGTCAATTGAAATAATAAAAAATGAGAAAAATTAACTGAAAATTGTTCAATCACTTAAATGTAAGACTTGAAACTATAAAATTCTTAAGAGAAAATGCAGGTTGAAAAAAACTTCATGACCTTACATTTGACAGAGACTTCTTAGCTATGACATGAAGGACATAGACAACAAAAGGAAAACTGATAAATTGGACTTTGAATATTCAAAAGGGTTTTGCATCAAAAGATACCACAAAAGAACAAAATAACAACCCACACAATGGGAGAAAACATTTGCGAATCTCCATTTGATTAGGGATTGTTAAACATATTTAAAACTCCTACAGCTCATCCACAATAACAAAGCATGCACAGACATGGGCAGAAGACCAGAGTAGGTATTTCTCCAGAAAAGACATACAAGTGGCTGATGGGCACATGAAAACATGTTCATCGTCTCTACGCAAATAAAAACTATGACTATTATTCCAAAGAGCCAAAAATAACCCCAAAGAACATAAATTAAAAAGTGTGGGCAAGAATGTGGAGAAATCAGAGCCCTTGGCATTGCTGGGAATGCAGGTGCTAGAGCCACTATAGAAAACAGCATGTGGGTTCACCAACACACTAAAAACGGCACGGCCACATGCCCCAGGAATTCTACTTATTCCAAGGATTAAGGGCAGTTGGTTGAAGAGACCCTTGTATGTTCATAGTAACATGATTCAAAATAGCCACAGTGCAGAAGCAACGCAAATGTCCATGGACACACAAAAACACAAGCTCTATGCGTAATCTGCAGACACAGAGCAGGGTCTCATTCAGCCATGAAAAAGGAAGCAAATTCTGGGGATGCTGTCACATGGATGAGGCCTAAGGGCATTCTGCTAAGTGAAATAAAAAGACAGAATACTCTACAATCTCATTTATTCAAGCAACTGAGAGTAGTGAAAAGCATAGAAACAAAGGAGAAGAGTAAAAAATAAAGTTGGATCCCCAGTACTGAAAAACAAAAAAATAAATAAATAAATAAAACAAAGGGAAAAATACAAAGGTGAATAGCAATTGCCAGAGGTGGAGGAAGGGCACTTGGGGAAAGATTGCTTAAGTTTTAGAAATTGTTATTTAGTTCTAGTCTTATAAAATGTAGACATTTAAGAGGGTAGATACTAATGACTGCACAATCCTTGTAAATATATTTAATACCACTGACTGCACACATAAGAAAAGATAAGAAGCTGGGGATATAGGGCAGTGGCATGGTGTCTTCCTGGCCAGTGGCAGGTCCTGAGTTGGATTCCCAGTACCAAGAAAAAAAAATAGCTAAGAAATATATAGGTGAATAAAAAAAAAACATGGCTCCTTTCAAAACAAGGGCAAACTGGCGGTTGATGACCCATATTCAAAAAGAGAGAGAAGTTTGTTTTCCTTTCTTGTCCCACAACAGTGTCCTACAGATTGAGTTACCAAATGGACTTTTTCTTCTTTTGTTTTTGTTTGTTTCATTTTGGTTTTGTTTGGGAGCAGGGTTTTTGGGTCATTGCTTTTGTTTCTTTTTCTGCAGTGAAGATTGAGCCTAGGACCCCACCTATGCTAGGCAAATGCTCTACCACTAAGTCATTTCCCTAGCTCCTTCCCAATGACTTAAAGTCAAATTATTAAATCTGGGTATGGTGGTGCATGCCTGTAATCTCAGCACTCTGGAGTTTGAGGCAGGAGGGTCACTGTGAGTTTGAGACCAGCCTGGGCTATAATGTGCGCTCAAGGCCAGGCTGAGCTGCATAGCTAGATCATATCTCAAAAAGATCACAGCAACCACAAAGTCAAATTATTAAATGCTCAGTAAAGGCCAGGGATATAGCTCAGTGGCATAGTGCTTGCCTGGCCAGTGCAAAGTCCTGAGTTTAATCTCCAGTCCCCAAAAAAAAAAAAAAAAAAAAAAAGAAATGGCAAATAAATATAATAAAAATATTCATCATCAGTACCTCAGTGGGTATTTAAGAGATGCAAATTAAAACAACACTGAGATTGCATTTCACTCTAGATAGAATGGCAGCCATTAAAAAATCAGCCAATAACAATTTCTGGCAGAGCTGTAGGGAAAAGGGAAAACCTTTCACTGTTGGTGGGATGTAGTCTGGGGCAACCACTGTGGAAAATCAGTGCAGAGATTGCTCCAAAAATTACAAGTAGAGATTCCATTTGATCCAGCGAATTCTCCTTCTTGGTATTTTCCCAAGGCATGGAAGCACACTGATACAAGCGCACGCATGTACGTGGTAGTGATACAGGGAAGTAAAACTCCCAGCCTGACCTAGATGAGTTCGTGTTCTCTAAAACCGAAGAATGAATATTAGGAACAAACGGAGGTTGAGGAAAACTTTTTTGGATAGAAAAGCTTCTGTCGGAGAGGGACAGAGGGGGATCCCGAGCGGGTTGCCCAGGAAGCTGCCTCTTTCTGGGTATCTTTATAGGGCAAAACCATGTGGGACTAAGATAGGTAAGGGGGTCTCGCTTAGGCAAGTGTTGGGTGGGACAAAACTATAATCAACCAATGGGATTACAAGCACCATTGTTCAGGTAAAGTTGATTAGGCCAGGACCAAATGGGGAAGCGAATCACGTAGTAAGCGGGCATGAACAGGGGACAGGGTCTCTTCCCCTTGGGGGTTGGGCTAGTAACTCACTCGGGTCTTTTTAGGTGATTGCTACCTATTTAGAATATCAATCTCTGGTGTTACTCTTTTAGCATCTGATTTGGCCTTTAGGTCTGGTTCACAGCAGGAGCCTCTGTTCCTCCCCAGAGTTGCAGATATCTTGTTTCCTGTTATTATTTCTTTCGAGGAATATCAATCTCTGGTGTTACTCTTTTAGCATCTGATTTGGCCTTTAGGTCTGGTTCACAGCAGGAGCCTCTGTTCCTCCCCAGAGTTGCAGATATCTTGTTTCCTGTTATTATTTCTTTCGAGGGCCTGGCCCTAACTGACTGCCTAAAAAATATTTTTATCTAACTTGCTGCCTACAACAGCAGCACATTTTGAACCTCTAGAGCTTGAAAACAGTCCAAACACCCATCAACCAATGAACGGATAAAGATGATGGGGGTTTTGCATCTCAAGTACTATTTTGCCATAAAGAAGAATAGACTTGAGACATTTATAGGTAAGTGGTTCTATGTAGAGACATAATTTTAAGTGGAATAAATTGGACACACGTACAAATATCACATTGTAACTGGAGAAAGAGATTGTCTCAGGTACTCTTCTCTTGTTGCTGGGACAAAATACCTGACACCCAAAATGAAGGAAGGAAAGGTTTATTTAGCTCTTAGTCAGTGGAGGTTTCAATCCATAGCCAGCTGGTTCCAAGGCAGATGGCACAGGGCAGAGAGCACCCATTCATGGTGGTAGCAGAGAGCAGAGAGCAAGAACAAAAAGGCAGAAACAGTGCCAACAACGGCTACAGAGAGCATGTCTGTCTCTCTTAAATTGTATTCAGGCTGTCTGCCCCAGGCTGGGGGTAGCACTCACACCCATAAGCCCAGCACTGGGTCATGAATTAGTCACGAAGTCTAGAAGTCCCCCCATGACTGCATGAGGCTTTGGAGGGACAACTAGACACAAACCATAACAGTAACTGAAATGTTAATAAGGACAAAAAATACAACAGATATCATGAAATAGGAAGGAAATGTTCAAATGTGAAGGAGCACAAGGGAGGAGGGAGGGAAAAGAAAAAAAAGGTACAATGGAAACAAAGCTTTTATAAATTAAAAAAAAAGGGCAGAAGGGAGAGGAAAAATAGAGAAAAAATAAAAATAGCTTTATATCATGTATAGATACAAGTTCCATATGATAAATGTGGTCACTCTGTATATCTAAACTGTACCAGTGAACTTAGTTTTATATATACATATATAAAAAGATAAGCTATATAGATAAGAACATCCATCTATAATCTTCTACTTAGCTCACTTGTGGCTAAAAGTCTTTAGGACTTCAAAGAAGCAACTTAATGTTCCAAGTTCTTAGCAGTTACTTTCAAATAATTTGCCTTTCTAACGCTTTTGACTTTGAAGTAATTCTAGTTCATTATTCTCTCACTAACCTCTTTTGGAGGAGAAACTAACCCCTGACCAGTATTGCCTCCTCCGCTTACTTTGGCGTAAGTTAGAAATGCAAGCTGGTAACATCGTCCCTACCCAGCTCCCTGAATCTGCTGGTTTCCCAGTTAAGAGGGAGGAAGTGTGCCAAGAGTCTGAGGGTCACCTGAAACGACTTGCCACAATAAGTCAGTTCTAGGGAATACCTCTAGGGTCCCACAGAATCCTTGTATTCCTCCCTGTGAATGAGACCCAAGGAACCAACCTGGCACTCATGAAAGAGTGGATCTGGGAGCCTGGCTGCACAGCTCAGCATGTTGTCGCCCTGATCCACACTGTAAATATGTAATCAAATCTCGTGACACTCGGAGCTAATGGAGTTCAGCTACTAGAAGGTCTTAGGAGGGCAATCAGGTGCTATTAAAATATGCTAATGGAGCTTGTGCTCTAGCAGCAGGACCCCAGGATTTGGGGTTGGCATGGCAACTGCCAGTAGATAGTTCACACAGAACAGGAACAACGGAAAGAATTAGAATGAGCTGCTTAAGTGTGAGCGTTAGCGAAAAATGTGGAACATGACTGGGGATCAGAGAGAATGCTTCATGCCCTCAGTAGCAAAACACAAAAGTGAAAACAAAACAACACGGGGGGGGGACCCCACATACACACAAAACACAAACCTGAAAGTGAAGCTGAATGCCTTCCACTGGGCTATGGCAAATGAAGAGAAATCAGCCACTGGGAAGAATTCAGTGTTTAGCCTGATGATTTTCTAGAGGACCTATGACTGCTGAAATCTGTGTTTCATGTGCGGGTGACAGAAGTGTCGTATGTGACTATGTTTTCTCCAAGGCTGGATGAAAGAAAGGTCTGACAGGGAACAGCTTTTAGCAATCTACTCTATCAAGGGCAGTACAGATGGCTGTTTTGCTTTTAGTTTAATTGAATGTCAGGGGAAAAGTGGGTTTCTTCACAAGCCTGGATCCACCATACGGGGAAAGGTTGAATTGGAGCTAGCACTGAGGTGCATATGCGTTAGTGGGCACCTAACGCACATTTCAGTGTGTGCAGTCTTGGGTTTCAGGTCTGCCCTGCAAGTTTTCCCCTTTGTTCCTGAGCTTGGAAGTTTCACTGTACATCAGCCTTTGCCACTATGGGTTTGAGACCACAAAGGACAAGTTTCTTTCTTGATTTCCTATTACAACAGCTGACTGCCATTGTAAGTGATTTCTCATGGGGAGATAGACAGAAAGTCTGTTAAGTGTGTGGTACCCATTAGCTTGCTGGCCCATGTGATGGAGCGGGGAAGAGGGAGTGAAATAATGTGGAGACAGACGGGGTGGGACTGGCTCCAGGAAAACAGAGGTAATGCATTTGTAACCAGCCTAGAAACTCTCCCTGGCCTGAAATGGAAACAAAATAGGCACGCATCTCTCTGGAGGCCCAGGGGAAAAAAGGAAGCAGGCAGACCATGAATTAAATGAGCTTGGAAATGCAGAGGGCACCGGGAAAACTGGAAGCACCAGGGAAGATCTGTATGCGGGAGAGTAGGAGCAGGGCAGAGAAAGAACTCAACTCACAAACACTGCTTGGACTCACGTTGTCCCTAGCCCTGCCTGCAAATCTTGCCTTGGGGAAAACATTTTGTCATTTGAAAAATGCACTTTTAAAATGACTTAGGCATAACTTCCTTTTCTTACTCACTTCCTTCCTTCTCTTTGATACAATGCCCCTCTTCTCCCCGCCCCCCCCAAAAAAAACAGGGAGAAAGGCAGCTGGAAGTTCATACCACTGGAACAATTGTCATTGTTCTAGACAAGTGAGACTGGCAAGAACTGACAGATGCTCACCCCGGCGTGGTTCTCCACAGCATCTGGGGAATCAGAGCTCTGTGGGATAACGCCAAGTTTGTATAATTTGAGAGAGACCCCATTTAAGAAGAATAACACAGAATGGTAGTATATCATTTCTAGGGCCTGCAGAGAGCTTTGGGAAAGGCCTAGGCAAGTGTTATTGGTCACACTTGTAATCTGACCAGTTACATCCATCGTTTCCCACATCATAGCACTACGTCCACGTTTGTGTGGAACCAAGAACTACCTTTCTGAAAAGGGGCTCTGAGGTGAGGAAAAATAGAGGTGCATTTGTTCTTTTTTAATTTAAACAATCATATCAGAAGCATGGGCTAAAACACCTGCATTGTTGTCTGCTCATTAGACTAAATTCTGCATCCTGTACTGCTAATAGCCTTTCCTGAGGAAATGGGCTGAAATTTCAAGATAATGTCACTGAGAACCCCAGCAACTGCAAGGTATCAGACATATGTTAGGGAAGTGTAAGTGACTATTATTTCACCAAAAATAAGACTGTATCTTCGGTCCTGCAGCAGATCTGATGTGATACGTATGGTATGGCATGAAAAACGCTGTAAGATTCCTCTCTGACCATTCTAGAGCCACAGACGAGCTACCGAAAGAGTTCAAACATAGGGCCATTGTAGAGCAAAGCTCCCAGAGAACGATAGGATGTTTGAGAAAACATCATTGTTGTACAAAGACTTTTATTTGTGAAATCCCAGGAGCACCTGTGATGGAGGTGTTGTGTCCCCCAAAATTTAAGTGGGCCAGTGCCCTGGCTTTCATCCCCAAGGGATGTATCAGTGGCCCTTTACTCCAGATATCTGGGGAGTCAGGCACACAGGTGAATGGGACTTTCTTTTGTTAGGGCCCCCTCTTGTGGGATTCCGAAGAGTTACACAGCGTCTTGCCTAGGAAGGGCTCATAGCAGTAAATTCCACATTTTAATAAAGAGTTCTTTTTAGGGAGAATGTGTGCAAATCAGATTTATTTTTAAGTCGACAAAGAGAGTTTTGTACACCTTTGACGCAAATATACAATTCAAAGCATAAAAATCAAACCCACAGACAAACTACCGTACACCATTCCACTGTACAGCGTACAGCAGACACACGAGCCACGTCGGCGATTTGCTGCATCTACGGTGTGCAGAGCGCGAGGCTCGCCGGTATCTGTGAACGTGTGCAATTCAAACGTTCCTAAATCGGGCACTTACCGTACCTAATCTCTTCACACAAGCCGCGACAGGCAATTTCATGCTGTCTATAACACCTGGGTCGTCTAGAAAAGGTCTCTCTTCCCGCTTCTCACTGTGGCTGAGCTCCTACATCTCTCTGTTCCCTTAGAACCTTGGGTATATGTGTGCCTCTTCAGCATGGGTGACCCGCAGTTGCCTTGTCCCACAAAGCCCCTATCTTGAGTACATACTGGTAGACCCCCACCTGTACTCTCGGTGTGTGCAGCCTCGAAGCAGTCTGGCCCTCCGTGGCCACTTCCCTGGCAGTAGCCCTCGCCCCAGACTGGCCTCAGATGTACTTAGTCTGCTCCCAGCCTCCTTGCCCCAGGCTCTCCCCTGCACCTGCACTGCGCTTCTGCTGAATCCTTACAAGTCTATTTTCATCGTTCAGGTCTCAGCCTGCAGGTCTGGCCACGGCAGCTGTCACCCTCCGAGCATGGAGTTTGTACATCTCCTTGATACTTCACCATCCTTTTTTAAAAACTTGTTATCATCTCCTACTTAGCTCCCCGAGGACACAAATTCTGCTTCTGTGCTGCTCCTGGGGGTGGCCTCAGGGCTCGTTTCGCTGTCTGTCACATAACAGCTGCTCAGTGGGTATCAGATGATACATAATTGGGGACCATTCTCACATATCACGCACGCTTCGTAACCACTAATGCAGACACGGCCACAGCAACTCTGAGGCGGTACTGAAGTGGCACCAGTGTATCTGGGACCACTCACGCCTGCTATGTGTCAAACCCAGTCTGATGCAGTGCAAAAGAAACCGATGAAGAAGCTGGAGAGAAGTAGGATGCTAACGGGACGGAAGGGTGTCCACAATGCCAAAAAGAGGAGCTAGCATCAGCCAAAGCGTCACCTTCTGCGCGGGCAGCTCACTTCACACTTATGTGGCCATTAGCAGTTTCATAGACGAAAATGACTGGCTTTAAGGTCAGACTCAATAGTGACTTTAATCGTGCATTGAGGTTTCCATGAGGAAGTGGGCACTTTGTGTCTACTGCAGTGACGGTCCCTAGCAGCCACTCACTTATTAAATCTCAGTCTTCATGGCCCCCTGGGAAAGATAGAGGTAGAGGGGCTTTGAGGACCATGGTAGAGCTTTACATCCCCCAAAGTCAAACGTGTGTCTCCTGCAAACATATACTGCCAAGTGCCTTTGCCTTGCTCGTGAGATCCAAAAATGATCCAAGATGAACCATCACTTTGGGGAAGGCTGGTTGCTGGGAATGACTGAAGAAGGCCTCCCTGTTCCAGAGTGGTACCAGGAGCTCTAAAACCTGCAAATCAGATGGTAATTATTCCTGAAGTTCCTTGGCAGCCCTTAAATATAATTAACATGTAATCTGCAAGGTAGGAATGTTTTCCAAACAAACATAAATGCAAAAAAAAAAAAGCTAATGAGCTCCTCCCTTCTTAAAATTAGCATACCCCTGCTCCCAGTTCAAAGGCTGCCGAATTCTTAGCAAGGATTCATGTCTGGAGAGCACAGTCTTCCAGGTGGGAAAGCACATTACTAGTGACTTGCCTGTCATTCTAGTTGCAAATCTCCAACTTGGCTGTCTCTCCCAGCCAGGAGAATACTACCCTCTGCAGGGAGCTCAGCCCTGAGGCTGCCATAAGCGAACACAGGAAAGGCCACAAGACAGGAGAAGACAAGGAAGACTTCAGGTCACCGGAAAATGCACAATGGACACTTCAAAAGACTCTGCCTACTGAGATACAAAACTGACAGAAAACTTTAACCATGGATGTTCATTGGAATCTTCCCACCCAATGTCTCCCGCCTCTTCCGTGCCTAAAAGAGGGACACACTTACCTTTGTTCCAGGCAGAAGACCCTACCACATGTGCTGTCTGTGCCTAGGCACAGTGAGCCCCATGCTGTATTGCCTTAAACAAGCCCGGTGATCCCCGCAGTTACCTTACACTAATACACAGCCTTGTTTGCCAGCATTGAGCTGTCATTCTGTAACTTTGCGGCCTGCTTCCTTTCTGCCGGCAGGGTACATATTTTCTATTTGAAATATTCAAGAGAATCCTAAAGAGTTTAGTATGAACTCAGAACAAATTAAATTTATCAGCGGCAGCACATGGGAGGGTTTTCCATTTCTCAGAGGGCCATGTACAAAGGGAAATCCACAGAAATGGGTCCATAAAGCCTGCTGGCTCTGCTTCTGACCTCACTTGTCCTACTAGAGAAAACTACAGGGATTACCTTTCTCCTTTGGACCCAGAATTTCCCTAGTGTGAAATGCAGCAAATACATTTAAGAAACAAAGCATAAGGCTGTTTTACACCTTTTGGTAGGCCAAGAAAGGTAAATCTTCAGTGGACCTGGCACATGACTTGTGGCCCTTTCCTAAAGTCCAACTGACCATGAGAAGTTAAAGTTTTGAACAGATCCAGGACTGACTACCTCCGTCAGGACAACACACGTAAAGACAAGCCAAAGGACTTCCAGGACTGCTTCCGAAAGTGGCAAGAATGATAGGTAAGTGTGTGTGAGATAAAGAGGAATATCTCGGGGGGAGGGGATAAGAGCAAGGTGATTTTACTGACATAAACCTTTTTCATATACGCATGCACTGTATTTTTTGATCACACAGTGCACATTGCTGTTGGGAATGCAGTGGTGTAGCCCTTCTGGAAAACAGTTCATTTCACAATTTTACATGAAGTTCACACACCCTTACTAGCTGATCCAACAACTCTAGTCCTGGGTATTTACTCTGAGAAATGAAGATTCATTGTTCACAGAAAAGCCTGAACACACATTTATAGTATGCTCAGGCCCCGGGGAGATGGCTCAACGGAATAAGCGCTTCTCTGGCAAGTACAAGGGCCTAAGTTCAATCCCTGGTTCCAAAAAAATCAAAATATATAGTATGCTGAACCGAAAATTACTCAGTTTCATCAGAGAACAAATGCATAAGCAAATTATAAAATATCCATATAATAAAATATCCATATAATAAAATGCTAAGAAGTAGCAAAAAGGCACAAACTATTCATACTCTAAATAAATTTGAAAAGTATTATCTGAGAGGGAAAAATAATCACAGAGTTACATATTGTTTTAACCCACTTATTTGTCATTCTTGAAAAGAAAAAGCTATAATAACAGAAATCAGATCACTGGTTTCTGGGGCACATGGGTAGGGGTTATGACTGTAAAGAGATAATCCACAGTACTTTGGATGGTAGAAGAATTTGGTATTCTGCTTGGGGTAGTAATTACAAGACATAATACATGTGTTAGGTCTCACAAAACTCTGCTTCAGAAGAGAGAAATTGCTATATGATCATTTTTGAAAACTAAAGTCAAAAACTAATAATGTTTCCAGGGGAAATTGCTAGAAGCAGAATAAATGAGACATGCAGCACTCCTAAGATGAAAAAGCCATAGGAACTTAATTCAACCCCTGGGGAGGCCTAGAGCTAGACAGGAGTTGCTCTGGGTTATTGGCATGGCTGGGAAGAATGAAAAGACATTACACCCTCCAAATTCCTGGTGCTCCTGGTGAGTGACTGAGTTTTTCAACAAAGAAACAGGAAATTCACTACTATTATGGACTATATTGGAATATTTTGCTGAATTCATGCACCTACAATATTTAAATGACAAGGGAATACTCTTCCCTGAGAAAACTAAACCAAAAAAGGGCATACAAATAAATGACCATTTTGTATCTGTATATTCAAGATAGGATAGATATACAGCTACTTTCTCTTAGTTCAATGAATAGAAAGATTTGTTCTAATAGTGTTTTTGGACAGGATATCATGCCTGCATCTTATACAATGAATAACCACTAAGACAGCTATATGCAATGTAGTAATTATTGAACCTGCCCTACTAATCAGTTGTGAAACTGTCTCATTGCTATTTGTTTCTCAATAAAATTATTTTAAAAGAAGATGTGCTGCAATGTTTTGTAAATTACTTTTCTTCCCCTGAACCTAGTTTGGAAAGGATAGAGTGGGAAACAGAGCAGCAGGGAGAAGCTGAATTGTAAAACTTTGGGGAACTTTGCAGAAGGCTCCTTCTGAGGAAAATCCCGTTTGCGTCCCTCTGCGACGGTGTGCCCCGCAGCGGGCGAGTGGGGTTCCTTCGTTCTGCAAGGTCCTGCCCCCCAGCGCTTTGTCCCAGTCAAGCGAGTCCACAACATGCGTTTCTTGGTCGGCTGATGAAAGCTTCCCGTTGAAGAAGAAAGAGTAATAGATTGTAACAAAAGCGTAGGCCCTGAAATCTCGCAGATTTGTCTGAGCACTCCTTAAAGTTAAGACAAAAGAAGCAAGTTGATCGTTCATAATTTTTAATTATTTGTTAGCCATGTGAAGTTTTTTGCATTGTTTTTTAATTTTTAAAGAGTACAAAATGTGACAAAAAATTCATTAGAAACAATACAAGATTTCACTAAACAAAGTAATAGGAATTCAACAATGGTTGTTGTATTACATGACACTGTCTTTAAATCAGTTGTTCAAATTACCAGATACAAACATGTAAGATTTGTTTAAAGAAAAAAAAACAATAACAAAGAAGTTATAAGAAATTCAAAAGAGGAAAGAAAATCAGAGTAAAGTATTAACTTCTCCTTTCAAAAGACCAACAGAAATTGGCAGGTACATAGCAGAATGGTTTGTATAATTGTACTGCCAAAATATGAATTTTCCTTAAGGAAAATGTTTATCCCTCTAATATGCACTTATACAGTTCTTAAGTGTCCCACTTAAAACTGAAAAGAATGCCTGATTTTTTTTCCTATTTTTAGTATAATAAATACTAAAAGAAAAATTATATTTAAATATCATGTATGTATTCATAAATATTTGTTTCATTTTCCTGTTTTTCTCTAATTTTTTTCATAGTCTTATAGTCATTGAAAGTTTCAGACTAACAAAGCAGAACAGATATGTTGATAAATTAAAAAACTACAATTCTGAATAAATCAATCATGACATAAATTTGGAAATACATTAACAGGGTTTTGGAGATTGGAATGATGGACATATATACATTGCTAAAATTGAAAACTTAGTGTGCAAAATATTATGTATCCACTTAGTATGGATCCAAAGTACTGACAAGCCAAAATTTCTTTAATAAGCTTTGTCATTACTTAGGATATTGAAAATCCATCCTATATTTTAAAATTTAGTTGGGTTTGTTTTAATGAGGGATCTGGCATGATAGACTTTAATTGGCAATGTACTTTAAAGTTTGATATGAGGCCAGGGAGATAACTCCACGGCATAAGCACCTGCCTGGCAAGCACAAGGTCCTGAGTCCATCTCTGATACCAAAAAATAAAAATAAAATAAAATAAAATTTGATCATTACTTCTTTCACAGAGGAAGCGATTGAGCCATTTGGGTAGTTTGGGGCAGACCCCTCCTCTGCTGTCATCCCCTGTTGGGAAGTCAGGGCCTCACTTTCTCCCCCAAGCCTGTACGGTCCTCTGCAGGCCGTGAGGTGTAAACTGCATCCTGTGTGTGAGCACAGTGTCATCTACGTTTGTTCTACACATGTGGACAGTGCCCTATATGTGCGTTTTGTATGTGTGGATTGTGCCCCATGATCTGGGGAACCCTATTGGCCATGTAGTCATCCATAACGTTACCTAAACATAAACAGAACAATTTATTGCTGATTTCTTAGAGCACTGTGTTTTTGAGATAAGAAGCGTCCACTCTGCAAATATTCCTCTGATGTATGCAGCTATGGAAACTATGTCATTGCTTGAGACAACTTAAATGTGACATAGCTTAATATAGACATCTAACACACTAATGCTGCTATTCTAATACACTGAGTTTCATTTTTCATCTGTCATATTAGAATGAACTCTAAATGCAACTCTACATTTAAGAAAGGTATGACTTTATGTGAAATAAATTAAGCCAGACATAAAAAAAAAATGCAATTTCCCATTTTCACAAATTTTCTTTTTTTCTGCATTTGGTACATGGTCTCACTATGCAAATAACAGTCAGAGTGCTCCTCCTGTTATCAGCCTGCCCAGCACTGGGACAACAGGTGTGTGCCGCTACGCCTGGGCTCAGTGGGCAGCTCAGCTTGCCTGGTGGCGGGGCCAGTCCAGCGTGTGGTGCTAGGACTGAACCCTGGTCCTGCGCTTGCCTAAGCAGGCATTTAGTCCACTGAGATAGTTTGCTGGCCCTCAAACTTTCTTATAGTCTCCCAGTCACTAATAAATCTCAGGATAATAAAGCAGCTAGATATATTGATGAATAAAACACTGCAATTCTAAATAAGTCAACAATAAAATAAATTTCAAAATATATTGCCAACATCTTGTATCTTGATATGATGGACTATATATGATGCTGTAAAAGCTGAAATCTCATAAAGGAAAATAGTATATATATATATATATATAACTTGAATTTGTGTTCAAAATCTATTATAAGGTACTAACAATACAAAAATTCCTTAATAGGCTTACCTTACACTCCTTTGCCCAAGAGATGTCTTGCTTCAGCCTACAGGGCTTGGGAACACATGCCAACGTTCCTAATTTTTTTCTGGAAAAGTGTGCTTAAAACAAATATAACTTATGGCAAGTTAAGATCAATTTAGGATAGTCCAATGTCAGGTTTATTGTTAGCTTGCCAGGCCTAGAGGAAACTGGGCTTACAAATGCCAATACCATATAGTATCTACAGTATATAGTATCTACATGCTTCAAGCCTGCCACTGTTTTTCAAAATGAAGCAACTGTTCTTAACTGAGGACTTGTCTGCACTGAAAAGACAGAACTCCTTTGCTTGTTTGGAATTTGTAGAATCCCAGGGAGTGGCCTAATGCCCTGAAACCCTCTCCTCTGCACTCCTGCCCAGAAAACTATCTTCTCATCCACCCCTACTCCCTGCCCATTTAAAGATGTTAAAAAGCTCAAGGAGATAGGAAAAGGTAGTGGCTGATGTGTTTATGCTGAGAGCCAGGTAAGGCCCAGTATTGCAAAGTGCTCTTCCAAGAGGGAGACACTCCATTTCATAGATCTCCTTCTACAGAAGCCATTTTGTGACACCATTTTGTGACATCTCTTTAGTTGATTCATGATGTGCTTTTGCAAAACTATGTCAAACCCATCATTCATTGCTCTTAATCTATTTAAAAGAGAAGCAAAGTGTTCATAAGTTTGTCCACGTGTATTGTGTATACACAGAGTTAGAGGAAAATCAAGTGAAGAGATAGGACAGATGGATGGATTCATGTATGTATATACTGTGCATGCATTGTGCCTGTTACCCATGGTTATGTTTTTCTTTCCTCAATTTTTGTTTTAGGAATAACAAGAAAATGTGACAGTGACTCAATTGTAAAATTTACTCAGAGAAGTAGCTCAGGAGAAGCAATCAGACTGGTTGTACTATATATATATATGTCCCATAAACTTAAGCTACATATATTTATATAATAGATATATTTATGTATTTATCTATAGTAAATGACTGAGAAGATTCCCAGACTTTAATTATATAACTGATTTATTTGTATATTATTTAATTTATTTTCTCTATTTTGAATGTTAATTGTCAGCCGATGACAGCTGGTCATAATTATTAGCAAAAATCCTAACTCATTTTTTTCTGTTTCATTTACTCTTAAAGAAATTGGTTATTTTGTGGTTACTTTTAAATTTTTCAGTGCAGTAAAGAGACAGGAAAGACAAAAGACGCCTTTATTAAGGGCACAGGGAAGACCACAGGAAAGAAGAGACATGGAACTTCCCAGGGCCTGGAGGCGGTGGGGGATGGGAAACATAGGCTATATAGGGACAGGGTGAAGGTGTGGTTTAGGGGATAGTCTGAGTGACGTGGGAGATATCAATTGGGCAGGAAGTGGGAACAAGGAAACAGGATATTTTTCAAAGGAAGTAGGAAGTTGCAATTCAGCTAGGGAGGAGGAAGGCAGAGCATAGCACACGGCCTCCAGACACCTGTATCATATTGGCTTGCCACTATGATGGCTTAGCAAAATTTTTTATTAAGGCAGAGAAAGCCTACCAATTACCTCTTCAACTTGGTTGAGGATCAGACAATATTTAAACTGATGCAGATGGTCATTTATAAGCCACAAATGGGAGATATGCTTGTACTTTTTCACATTAGTCTATCTTACCATGAAATACTAATGAAAACATGACTAATTTTCCTATAGGAATGCACATTTTGTAAAACAGTTGCACATGTAGGGTATGATCAAAAACATAGTTAAGGTCTACCTTTCAAAATGTATCACAGTAAAAGACACATTGCCAATGATCTCTCTCAGAGCGCTCCTCCTTGCTTCAAACACACTTATTCTTGCCACTTTCTGAAGCAGTTCTGGAAGTCCTCTCTCAGGGGTTGTTTTTATGAGGTATGGTCAAAAATACAGTGATTATGGCTGCTAAGTGCCATCCAGTAGAAAGACAGACTCATAAAAACACATGGTGTGTCTTCACTCACCTTATGCACTAGATCTAACTCCATGTCACTTGTAGTTTTTACCCAAAGTCAAATGGACATGAAAGGTAATGTTTTAAATAAAATCAGGACATCAAGGCAGCCAGAACAGCACAACTAAAGACATTTATTAGACATTTTTATGTCTTATGACCATTTTTATGTATTATAGCAACAGTATAATAAGAATCCTGCTGTTATTATCGTGTTTACAGATAAAAATACATAATTTTAGAAAAAAATGAGACTTCCCAAAATTATCCAAATAATTAATAACTGAGTTGAGATTGAGAACCTAGTTTTCTGATGCCTAATTCCACGTTCTCATCTCATTTTATTGACAAATGATCTCAATAGTTTCTTCAGAAGTAACTGAGTCCACAGTAAGGTTTTTTAAATTGCTATCTCAGTGCTCCTTAGTATAAAAATGTAAGAATGTGATTTATGTAAATTCCATTGAAATATGCTCTGTAGAAACAGATGTTTGCTTTAAATCTTTTTCTCAAAGATCTTTTAGAAATTATAACAGTGGGGACTGGGGAGATAGCTCAGTGGTCTAAGTGCCTGTCTACCTGCCAAGCACAAGGACTGAGTTTGAGCCCTGGTACCACATGCTGTGCTGGCCCTGAAACCGGTCATGGTTACACACGCCTGTAATCCAAGCCCTGGGGAGGCAGAGACAGCAGGATCACTATAAATCTGAATTGTGTAGCAAGTTCCTGTATCAAATAAATATTTCTTAATTATAACAATGGCATTTAACTTCCTTTATGAAAGCACTTTAAGTTTTTCTAATTTGATGCTACATAATAAAGCTCCAAAGTGTAGCACAGGACTATATATCATAACTACATTTATATAACTCTAGAACAATCGTTTTGTTTTGTTAGCTGTTTAATTTTAATTGACATTTTCATTCTTTGGTCATATTTTTGAAAAAGCAGAAATAAGTCCTCCATCTGAAGAAACTTTAATGCATGTATGAATGAAAGAATTAATTATGAAATACCTGGCTTTCCTCACATAAATTCTTTTGCTGATACATTTTTAAAATACTGTTTGACTTCAGATTCTGCGCTGAGGTAAACCCTCAGCTTCTGAGGCACTAAAGCTATATCTGGATTACATTTTTCTCCAACAGAGTTAGAAACAGAATGCACAAGTACTGAGATGAGTCAAATGCAAAACAGATGCAAGACCTCTATGTCTTGCTCTGTGATCTGCGCTAATTTTCCATCGCTGTTTTAAGTTTCTCCACAAAATGAGAACCGTTACTTTCAGCATGGTTGACCACTCCTTCTTTCCTAGAATTGTCTCCTCCTTTGTCACAAGAACACTACTCTTATGGTTTCCAGTTCTTCTTTTCTTTCCAGCTCTCTTTGCCTCTGTCTTTGGCTCTAATGTTGACATCACCAATATTCACTTTTCTGTCTCCTTTATTCCCTTTCCACAATTCCCTTATCTTCATCCAGGACTAATTACCAGTTCTGTGTCCACAGCTCAGAGCTTTCAGAAGAGTTCTAAAACTATATTACTAACTGCCTAGTGGAAAATTTTAAAAACTTCATCAACGCAGTGTACAAACACTTTCAGCTGAACTTAATTTTCCTCCTCAATTGATTCCTTCTATGATATCTGTTATTCTTCTGGTCTCCCAAGTCAGAAAGCTTTGTGTGACCCGTGGCTCCCTCTGACTTGCATTCAGGGTGCTCTTATAGTCATCATATCCTGGTGAATTTTCCTCCTTAACATCTCCTCAGTTGGTCTCTTTTCTCCATATTCACTACCATAATCTTATAGAGGCTTTTACTCTTCCTAGGTGACCTGGCCTTTAAAACTCTCCAGGTTGTCGGTTGATTTACCCTAATAAATGACAATAAGCCCTCTTCCTTAAAACTAATCTCATTGTTCCACCCTTGTCCTTGAGATACAAATCCTTAACTGTGACATTTTCAGCAGAACCCAGAAGGTCCCATGACTTCTTCCTTCTTCCCTCTTCTTTAGCTTCTTTCCCTGCTTCTACCCGCCATTATAGCCATCTTAACTCAATTTTATTACCCATATAGGGTACCTTCTCTCATATACTATTGCAGGCATCTCAAAGAAGTAAAATGGCAAGGGAAATGTTCAGAGAAAATTCCAGGACCTTTAGCTAACTTGAGAGTTCAGGGCACGATAAACTTGTTGATTTCCTGAGTCTCACAGTTCTTTTTAGGGCATATTTCATCTATATTCTTATGGGTCTTCTCATATTTATTAACAACATTAATAATAGGATTTTCAGAGGATTTAACAGTCACAAACTTTTTCTTAAATGTTTTCTATGGTGTGTTATTTACTCCTCACACCAGTCTAAAGATGAAGGTGTTTTATTTCCACTGCACAAACAAGGACGCTGATGAACATGGAGGTCCTGTGATTTGAAATAACTTTCAGAGCTAACACAGTCAGAAAGGAGTAATTTACTTGTACAGCTCTACAGGTGGACTTGAAGAAAAATTGGTATCTTTTGTACAGCCTAAAACTCTGGTCTGTGGCTAGGACTGTTCCTTTCCATGGAAGATTCTTTCATTGTGAAACAGCTCTTTCATAGCTTAAGACCCTGCCTGGCAAGCACAAGGTCTTAAGTTCAATGCCCAGTACCAAAAAAAGAAAAATAGATAAAAGTAGCTCTTTTATGACAGACACTGAATGTATTAAATTTGCTTCCTTTGTTAAATGATTTCCATGTGGATTTTCTCCTTCAGGAAAACTGGAGTGTAATGGTCATCTTTATTAGACTGTTGTTTTCTCCACAGCCACAAATACACAGATTATGAAATGGTTAATCATGGCAGTTTGAGCTTTCTGAAATGAATTGAATTTATTCAAAGCAAATTCAATCAATTGATTCAACAGCATTGTAGAGAGATGACCTTTCTTGTGAGGGAACTGGAGACATAATTTATTAATGACATCATTCTCTTTATGTGTATAAACAAAAATCTTAAACTTGAAGGACACCCAAAGATATGAAACAGTGCAAACCTGATTTAATAAAGTGTATTAGCAACAATGCTTTCCTGGCATCAAAGCCCAATGTCACACCGAATTAATAAGATGCCAACTGCAAAAGAACAGAGAAGATTTTAACATCTAAATGTATACTCTTCTTTCCTCTGTAACAAAGACATTTGAGAGGAAACATGTTTATCGATACAAACAAGCTTCTCTTGAACATGATTCCAATCAGAGATTCAGACTTCAAAGTGATAAAAGAAATCTTACGTCTGCTTCCCTTGAGAGTCTATTTTCTCATATATTTTAAGCCTAACATGTATATTACATCAATTCCCATGTAAACAAATCAGATAATTATATTAAAATGCACAGTAATTGAGAGAAACAAGGCAGTGGAATAATAGAGGGAGTAGGAAATAGGTATTTTCAAAACAGCAGCTCATATTTCAAAAAATATAGTCTCTTTTGAAAACTTACACTTTCTTGTACTTAGAAGTAACTCTTATGCTCTAGCCAGAATAAAATAGATTTAAGTGCACTCTATCACACACATGTATATAATGTTATTTCCTTGTTATCTAGTAGTCTGGACATAATTGAATTTCTGAGAATTGGCTCCTAAGCCTTTTAAGAAATATATTAACATTTTTACATGAGTAGAATCTATGTAGTAAATTATGGGATCTGTATATAAAATGCTACTCTGCTCAACAGGAATAACTTTTGGTCTACAATTGTCTGAATTAATCTAAGGAGTAGAATAAAGCACTTGGCTATATAGACACACTATACACCATCTTTAGTGTGTGTGTGTGTGTGTGTGTGTGTGTGTGCATGTCTGCTGAAGTCCAAAATTAGTCTAATGGCTTGTGTCTAGTCAACAAAACAGTAAGGGATGTTAGCTTGATATTTTCAGTCATCTGCCTGGCTAAATGGAATTACTATTAAAGGCTAACTAGATATTGTTTGGTGGACATAATGAAAACAGATAGTGGTTCAGAATATCTCAGACCGAAAGATAAGGGTCCCTCAGGCTATAGAGTCATGGTAGGAAGAAACTGAAACCCCTGCCCTTCGTGCATCTGGGTTCCCTGGAACTGTGTGAGGACAAAGGCTCTGCCTGTACAGAGCCACTTCTGCTATTTGAAGAACAGCCAGTGTTTTTAGCTAACAATCAGTTGGGACAGTTGGGAATTGTTTTGTTACTCAAATTCCTTTCCTAGGAGCTAACCACAAAGCATCCAGGAAGGTCCTTTGTTCATGGTGTTGCTAAAACAGAAAACAGAAAACTTACTGCTAAAATTGAGACTTTAGTCAAAATTTGTCTAATCTTTGAACTGAGCTCAAAATTGAGCAGAAGTGTGTCACATTAAAATTCTAGTCACTTAAACTAAGGACACATGCAAAATAGGAGTCATATGTGACAATGGGTAGGCAAAAGGAATATGCAGTAGCTGATGAATTAGCCAGTAGGACTGAAAAGCCAAGTCAGTGAGACTGGTCAAAATAGCCATATGACTTGCTGAAGTCTGGCTCAGCTTAATGGAGATTTATCCTTCATTCCCATGTATGTGATCATTATTGTTCTAAGAGAGAGTAAAAGACCTTGACTATGCCTCATGTAACTTAATATATACACTGTGTAAGTTGATGATTATAATTTTCTTCTGTATTACTAATAAATGCATAAACAAAAATCAGAATGTCTTCAAACATTTGAATAAGAAATTGGTCATGGGGAAAATGTATCAGAAAAAGTATAATTGTATAACATTTTATGTGACAAAAGATGGAATTTAAAGATAAGTACTGATCAAAATGCTTTAATGTTCTCAACAGTTCAGTTAAGCTTTATGCCCACTTCTTTTTGATTGGAGACTCTTGGAGAATTGTAAATTCTTTCTCTGTACACTTTGAGATGTAAATTGTTCCCAAAGCCCCTTGTGACCTTTACAACTCAGAACTTTCTCAAGTACCTTGGAGCTATACCTTTGAAATGTAATCCTTTCATTTCAGGGATGCTGTCTTATCTCCCAGTCTCTGTGGAAGAGGGTAATTGGTCCCCTTCCATGGGGACCAATTAGCAACCACTGGTGCACTAAATGCAGAGGAAAACACTTGCAAACTAGAACTAACTCAGTGTGCTGGACACTTTCTATTCAATCATCTCTTCCCTAACATCCTCTAGTACAGCCCTAGTACCTGTCTTGGCTCTTAAAAATCTTCTTGCCATCTTGGGAAGATGACTTAGGGAAGGACAATCCACTTAGTATCAGCAAGGCTCTGAGATGCATCCTCAGTATATCAACAAATGAAAAGCCTTCCTGCCTCGTATTTCAGTGGAATTGAGTTCATACTTAGTTCTGGCTTATCCTTTCTATTGAAGTAGTCTTGACATCAAGCCTTGCTTATTTTCACTTTGTATGATTTGATTTTGCTATACCCATAGCATGTCAATGACAAGGACTTATCTAGACAGAAACTATAGGATTGGTGACAGCCTAGAAGTAATGCATTCTATGAGGATGCCTTCTTCTGTGAAGCTACAGCCCCAACGACACTCTGCATGGTGTGGATTTGTCTGAAGATTCTCTAACTTCATCCCATCAGCAGCAGCAGGGAACAGGTAATACTTTTGCAAATTTCATCCATTGTCTTGTTTTCTCCCAGTCAAGAGAGACGGTCTACAAGAGGTCCCTCCTCAGGTCCTTCAGATTGCTGCTTCCTCTGGTCCTTTCCTACTATTTCCTAGGGAAGTAGATTAACTATAAGTCACTCTGCCATCACCTGCCTTTGGACAAGGAGCCAAAGAAGGCTATTAGAATAGAGCACAAGGAAAATGATAAATTCAGAAATAAAATAGAAGTTAATACTTTATGCTTAACAGGCCAAGTCTAGCCTCTGCAAAGCAGCTGGTGAAGCCACAAGTGCATTAAAATTTTATCTCTCTATCCTAAAGCCACACTCTGTCCAGCACAATGAAGTCTCAGTTCTGAGCTACTACTCCTTGCATTAAATTCTAAATTGTACAATTCTCTCCAGTCTGCCTCCTCTTCAGACCTATGGCTAGAACTCTCCAGTGTCCACTCAGTACCTCCCCCTTCTTGATAAAAACATCTTTAGTGATCTTCCAGAGTAGTTCTGTCATTTTGTAAGAAGCTGAAGAAAAAAAAATAAAGAAAAGAAACACTAAGACAAGACTGCGGACACAAACCTCAAGAAGCAGGTCAACAGCACAGTCTGGACTAGAACCCTCGGTTCCTGCGTATCCTGTCAGTGACTAGGCCCCTGAAGAGCACCTTCTGTATCCATGGCAGCTTGCCTGACCACTCTAGCTGCAGATTTCTTATCTGTAAAGTGTGATAACAGCAGCCACTTCCTAGGGATGTTAGGAAGAAAATAACACGAACAGGCGCTTGGCAATATCTGATCACTCATGTCCTGCGAGCACCAGATCCTTGCCAATTCCCTTCTTCCCGTTCTCTTTTGTAGCATTTATCACACTGCACTGACATAATTTACTTATGTCTTTAACTTGATTCATTGCAAGCTCCTAGAGGAAAATAATCAATATTTATTTGATAATCTAGCCTTGACACGGCACAAGTAGAGCTGCTTAAAGGATGATCTTTAAATGAATGAAATGTTATAATCCTTAAAAAGAGGTGCAAGCACATCCACCACAGAATTGTGGGCAATGAAGCTGTATAAAAGTAAGTGTCCTAGGAGTAAACAGTCAGAGAAAGTCATTGTTCAATAATTACTATGTGGAGTTGTTATTGGCGATGATGAACATGTTCTGGAAATGGGCTAGTGATGCGGGATGTAGAACCCTGTGAATTTACTTCATGGGACCAATGGCATAGTTTATTCATAAAACAATTGATTCATATATGGGAGGCCATGGGTTCAATTCCCAGCACAGAAACAAACACGGTGACTTTATTGTTATATATTTTTCCTGTATTTTTTTCAAAGTAACCTGTCTTGAGAAGTTGAATTATTAGAAAACATAATTGGGGCTAGCCTGTGCCCCCCCCAAGTAAGTCCCTGGTGCTGTTCCAGAACCCTCAGGGTAGTCAGCCAGAGGCAAGCAGAGTTGAAAAGGTCCTCCTCTATTGTTAGGAGGGGTGAGAAGAACAAGATTTTCACATCCAAAGTACATCTTTGTAGAATACCTAATGTTGCAGGGTGGCTTGTTTGTGCAATTGGGCTCCTGAGGCCCCTGGATTTGAAGAGGAAACTTTCTGACATCATTTCCTTCCTCTTCTCCCTCCCTATCTGATAAGGGGTAAAATGGAAATTATTCAAATAAACGTGCAATACTGAACAATTTGTAATTAGGAAAGATTTTTATAGTTGATTTTAAAAAAACAGTGTTTTATGGCCATCTAGTGTTCAGAAGTGGGCTTTGCAATTAAAAATTTTATTTTCTAACTCATTTGATGTCAAAAGATTGTGAAGAGATACATGATTTATGGAAAAATATTAGTTAACTAGGGAGACTAAATATGAGACAGTTGAATGTAGAGGTCATTTTAGGACATATCCTAAAGACCTAGAGGCTCCTGGGTTTTCCAAATGGATACGTGACTTGAGATTTGGTCCAGAGGATGTGCTGATAGTAATCATCATTGTAACACAATAGCTTACATCTAATGAGTAGCTACTACCTGCCAGAAAACACTATGAACGAATGCTTTTCCATACTATGCACTTAATTCCTATAACGAGTCTGTAATTTAAATTCTATCATGGCTGGGGAGATAGTGCAATAGATAAGCGCTTGCCTGGCAAGCGCAGGGTCCTGTGTTCAATCCCCAGTACTACAAATATTTAATTAATTAATAAAATAAAGTATCTCATATCCAGTTTTTAAAGGGGAAAACAAATGCTTAGAAGAAAAATAATTCGGCCCCAAGGTCAGCTGTTGAGTGACAAAGCAAACATTTAAAGCCCTACAGCTAAGATTTAAAGCCCCACATCCCCTACAACCTAAAGATTGTTCCACACAGGCCGGATATGTACATGAGGTATTCTTAGGACTATGGCATTGGAGAAGCACCTCACTATTCCAAAGCTGACTAATATTTTCAAAACTCATGTGGTGGAGTTTCAAATACAAGGAAAAGAAATAATTTAGGAGTAGACTTTTATTAACATATCACTCAGATATTTCAGACTCAGAAAGAAATTGATTGCCAAGGTTCATATGATGTGGACAAGAACAGAAAGGCAGGCAGGGCTGGGCAAATAGTTCAGCAGCATAAGCGCCTGTCTGGCAAGCACAAGGTCCTGAGTTTGATCCCCAGTACTGAAAGAAAAAAAAAAAAAAGAAGAAAGAAAGGGAATACAGCCTAGGACCAAAAGCACAAGACCAAGGGAGGCCAAATACAAATGGAAGGAAGTCTTGGTAATTGGACTGCGACATTGAATTAAGAGAAAATTGGAAGGACATGTAGGAAAAGTTTGAAAGGTCTGTTTGGATCATGGTATTCATGAAAAATCTCAACAGACTGAGGAAGAGCTGTAGCCATAAGATTATAGAGAACTACTGAGAATTTAAAAATTAATATCCATGGCAGGGGAAATGGCTCAGTGGAATAAACGCTTCCTTGGCAAGCACAAAGACATGAGTTCAATCCCTGGTTCCGCAAAATAAATAAATAGTAAAAATTAATATCCATAGCTATTATAATTTTTCAAAAGCAACATGTTATTGGGTTAATATTGCCTCCTGGTTACTGCAGACCAATGAGGCCAGCAATTTCCCAGAAGGGTGGATAGTGAAGACTTAAACAAAAAGAGGCTCGTGTGGCCACCTAGATAGCTCTGCGGACTGGAGCACCTGCTAATCAGAGTGCAGCGGCCAGGCTTCAGTCTCTGGCATGCTGTGCTGGCCCCGCCTGCGGAGCACGCTGAGAAGGCATTCGAAACCGGGCATAGTGGAGCATGCCTGTAATCCCAGTGCTTGGGACGTTGAAAGCAGGAGGATCACCATGAGTCGAATTTATGTAGTGAGACCCTGCAGACTTTATACTAAATACACTTAAAAAAAAAAAAAAAAAAAAAAAAGAGAGGCTTGTGGTATGAATTCTATACTCCAGAGGTTTAAATGTAGTATGGTTTCTGTCTAGATGTCCCCCTAAAGCCTCATGCTGTCGTGTGGTAGGCTTCTCGGGCTCTTGATTGGTTCACGTTCCAAGGCTGGCGCTTTCAGGTGTGAGTCGTACGCTCTCCCAAGTGTGGATTGCCGGCGCCCAATATGAGGGAGGGAAACAGAGCCGTGTTTGCTGCTGCTGCTGCTGCTGCTCCTTTTTCGGTCTTGCTGCTTTTGCTGATTTCTGCCCTCTGGCGTGTGCCTTTCTGATTTAGAGCCAGCTGACTATAGAGTAAAACCTCCACAAACTGAGCTAAATAAGCCTTTCCTTTCTTAATTCTGAGTGTCAGGTATTTTGTACCAGCAATGGGAGAGAAATAATAATAATAATTAATAATAATAATAATAATAGTATCTAACAGAATTGAGATTCTCTGGGGGCTAAGACAAAGAACCTCTATAGGCAGCCAGTATTTGCTATGTTATTGAACAAAAGAGGGAAATGCTGAAGAAGATGCAGAAATCTGAGTAGAACTTGGAAATTTCCTTAAGGACTTCTCCAGGTAACACATTATGTTAACTTAGCAGCACTATACCCCCAGGAAGGCCTTCACTGCAGGAGTGAGATGCCTGCGATTACAGACCTTCTCTAGCTAACTGAAGTTGGAGCCAGATGTCCTCACCCAGAGCCTTGTCATGGCCTTAGAGGCTCCAGGTCTTCACCCGTCAATCCGGGCTGCCTCTCTAGACAAGAGACCAAGGCCTGGGACAAACTGTCAAGTGAACATGCAAAGCCAATTGGTTAATATAAATCCTGCTCAGAGCCACCTTGTAATGGTCTCCATATCAACCTCTGACCAACACAGAAAATCTGGAAAACAAGAAAGACAAACTAAAAGACCATCATTACCTTTCCATGTCTTTGGTAATGTATGGAATTTATCTTCCAGGCTTTATATGCACACATTTCTCCCAGCATCCTTCTTATGCTTTGCATAATAATAACGTATTATTTTTGTGCTTGCTTTGTCTTTTATTATAGTGCATGTCTATTGTAAATAAATAGGAAAATAGAACTAGAAACACTCAAAACAAACCTGTGATGACGAGCAGTTCTAAGAAGTTTCTACTGTTAAGAATCATTGAGATTATCTGTGTATGCATATGCATCTGAATCTTTTGAAAAATACAGATTTTATTAAAAATCAGATAATTTAAAAATGGTTTTAACCCCATGCCTTTCTTTTCAATACCTTTGTGTATACTTGCCCATCTCTACTTAGCAAGAACATGCATAGATGTTGGTTTGTCAGGATTTCAGTCAGTATTTATAAGTATTTTTAAATTAAAAGACAAAAATACTTTCCTAGTCTCTTACTGAAAATATTCTGTGAATTTCTAAATCTTAAGTTTAAAAATGAAGTTTTGAGATCAAAACATGCAAGTTGGGCTGGCCAGATAGCTCAGGGGACTAAAGCACCTGCTTAGGTAGAGTGCTGTGGCAGGGTTTGATCCTGGCAGCATACTGTGCCAGCCCTGCCCCTGGGGTACACTGAGAAAGTGGTTGAGACTGGGCTTGGTGGCATGCTCCTATAATCCTAGCACTTGGGAATCTGAAAAACAGGAGCTTCACTACAAGTCCGATTTCTGTTCCGAGACCCTGTAGACCCTGTCTGAAATACATTTTTTTAAATGTACATAAAAATATAAAATATTAACTGAGGTTATTGTTTTCTCATGAGGCTCACCCAAGAAAATCTCCCATACTGTACTTAGATTACTGAAAAACATTAATGTAATAGATTGAAATAAATATGGCTCTTGTTTTGTATTGGGCAAAACTGGAAGGGAGCTCTAGGTGCCTGAGTGTCGCTTCCTGGCACAAGTCTTCAGCCTGCTAGTGTTGTACACAGCTGATATGTTTCCGCTCTAACTGTATCTTGTAACAGACCCCTTCTGGGGCAAGTCCACTTACGGCTAAAAACTGTGAACTTCCTAATCATAAGCAGCTTGCAGCTATGTTATTGCTATGAAAGACTGTGGTTAACTCTGTTTCAGGGCTGGCTGGCCACCTCCCTGTGTGGAGTGTGGCTGGCCATCCACTGGACCAGTTAATAAATACCAGTCTGTTCTAGTCTCAGTCTCTGTTCGAGTTGAACCCGGAACAATTAACAGTAGAAATTAAAATATTAATCTGGTTTTCATAAGTCCTCAAAAATGTAAAGATATTGTAACTAAAACTAAAGGTACTTATTGCAAAATGTCAGACTCCATCAGTAAAGGGGTGCAAGAGCCCATGAATTACAATTGCCATCCTTTAAAAATAGTTTCTAAACTTACTTGTAAGCCCTTAATGCTCATGCTTAAATTATGCATGCTCTAGTTTCTCAGAAAATTTGTTCTTGCCCAGAGGATGCAAAACCTGGGTAATGATACAGGTAAAGCCTATAATAAATATGCTAGATTACTTTCAGATTCCTTTTACTAGGATCTGGTAAATTTACCAGATCTGGTATAGAAAAAAGGTTGTATGACAAATATTAAGGCTTCAACTAACTATGCTCTGCCGGCCTTAAATGATAGTGCAGCTAGTCTCTCTAAATAAAAAGTAAAATTAACAATATAAGCCGTCCTCAAATTGGATAACATTAGGCATTCTAACAGCAGTACAGAAAGCACTTGTGCAGTTATGAAATAACAACAACAAAATAGAAAACTATGTATTGTGTGTATATCGCCGATCCTTCTGCTAATGTCTCAGTAGCTATGCAAGATATTAAACAGATCAGTAACATGTCAGACTCTAAAATCCACAGGACTTTATCCTCTTTATGGAAAACATTACCAGCTCCTCTTGGTGGAAATCTTTGTTGACTGTGTTCATCATTATCCTGTTGATGTTATTACTTGTCCCATGCATACTGAACTGTTTCCTGGGCCTTGTCTCCTTCCAATTTCAAGGTATTCACCTACCCAAGATAAAAATGCCTGGTGTCTATGGACAGAGCCTCTAGATAAAAACTCTGAGAGTATCTCTAACTGCTGGTCAACAACTACTATCCCTTTCAGCCTGAAGAAGCCATAGAGATCATTGTCCATTATGCCCTCGTGGCAGTACGCATTATTCTTCCAGTGAGGAGAATGCTATAGGTAGCTGAGTTAGACAGAAATATTATAGGTAGTCAGACAGGGAGAGGACCTCAAAGGACCGAATATGGAAAAGAAAACATTTTGCAACTGTAGGAGAGAGACAGGCACTTCAGCTGTGGGCAAGACCTCAAGACAAAAGATTAAACCAATGCAGCCACAAAACTTCCTAGGGATAGACATCAGGGACTGATATTCTAAATAGGTATCAATCACCTTGAAAAGGCCAGAAAGCATCAGTAACCCAACCCCCTACAGGAAGAGCCCCTCTTCTGTATTCAGGCCTGCTTGCTACATGACTCACTTCTGATTTGATCTGGGTTTAATCAATTTTACCTGAGCAGTTTATGCTGGTAATCTTATTGGCTGACTGTATTTTCATTCCACCTCATGCACACCTAATGAGTTACCATGTTTTCTACCTTAGACCTACCTCACCTTGTAGATTTTCTCTATAAAGATCCTTAAAAAAGGAAGGTTCCTTGGCAACCCATGTGAGTCCCCTTCTGACCCTCTTTTGGGCAGATTTCTTTCCCTCAATAAATATTCTACTGTTACCCTCTGCTGTTCTTAAAATTCATTCTTTAGTTTTAGAGACTACAAACTTATCCCAAGTATCTCTCAGGTTGGGAGTTTCATTCCCCTATATCAGTATGGCTTTTGATGCATACAAATTAGCCATATATTTATGGGCACATTGTTGAGTGTTCCATTCCTTTCAATTTTTTTTAATTACATGCATGGTTATGGTAATCAAAAATACAGTGAATATTTAAACTTTTTAAAAAAGCTACTACTCTCTAAGACACACTGCCAATAATGCCCTCTAAAAACACTCCCCTCACCTTGAACACACTTAATCCGGTCATTCTTGCCATTTTCTGAAACACGAAGTCTTTCTTTCGTGGCTGTTTTTTACTAGGTATGGTAAAAAATACAGTGAATGCTGCTGCCATGGGTCACCCATGGGAGGCAGATTCATAAATATGTTCCGGTGTGCCTCCATCTACTCCAGCCACCTCAGTCAACAGATTTGCAACTGTGTGACAAATATGTGACATTTGGCTTTTCTTGAAAGTCAAAATGCCCATGAAAAGAAAGTATTCGAATCAATTCAGGACACTGAAACAGCCACGAGAGCATAACTAAAGACGTAAAAGAGGATGCCCAGACCTGCTTTGATAATGCAACATCAGCTAGGTCTTGAGGAGAATTCATGGGAACGTGACTTTTACTGTAATAGACTTTTTTTTATTTAAAATTCACTATAGTTTTCAAACCTGCTACATATTTATGATTTAATGACACAGCAAACATAAAAACTAGTTTAAGTTTTTATTTTTTTGAAGTATTTTATTTTTTTTGTCTTATTAAAGTACAAATATCTCAAAAACAAAAAAAAATAAAAATAATAAAGTATAAATATCAATAAGACAGTTTTAAGATACCTTGACAAGATGGATTTGATAAATTAATACATTGCAAACTGTTATCATAATGTTTTGGTATCATAGAAGGTGCATACATGATATTATACTTACAGACATTATTATACCATATTCCTCTTATCAGCAAATTAAGAGAGTGCAGCTGTTTGCGTATCTTATTTTTTATACCTGAATTACATCAAAGATTCTATAATTAATACTTTCTACCTTGTTATTTTCCTAGTGGTTGTCCATAGTACTAGAAGTGGACATAATATCCTGTCCAACCACCATTAGTGCAAATCTTGCCTTTCGTAGAATTATGTAGAAGCACGGCGTTATCTATCCCAACTGTACTGTTCATACACACACATCTTGATTCTTCCTTTCTATATCCCTTCCTTTGTCTTCACTAGTCAATGATGGGCACTCCACTGTCATTCAACTAACTTAGGTGCTTGAACTCGACAACACAATCCAACAGAGTCCAGCATTCTACAACAATAGTGAGTTATCCGAGGAAGTTGTTGACCATAGCCATTTACAGCTCAACTTATTATTATGGCCCTGTGGTGTATACTTCGTTCTAATAATTTTCTTCTGGATGGTTAAGACCTAGATAGAGCAAGACTTATATACCAACACATGTACTTTATGTTTCTTATGAGGTCAGTGAAGTCCCCTCAGGGTTTATCTTGTAGTCCTGTACATTATTCTGAAGATCCTTTGTCTGTGTCATCCATGTGGATGAGTCACGGCCAATGCTTGACCAGTTTGCTCCCTATGAGAGCCTGAGAGAAAGTTTTCTCTCCATGTGACTCTCCCCAGGCACACTACAGAACTTCGATCTCTTTCCTCTGTGGCTCCATAATCTCCTTGTTCAGAAACTTTGGAGCTCAACTGAGTTTCATGATGTTGCAGTACAGGTTCTCTTATATCCTGAGTCTTTGCTGACCTTGAAAGGTTAAGGCCAAAATGTTGGCTGGCCTTGTGGCTCTTCTATTTCTCCAATTTTGATCTGTGAACTTAGGTTGTTAACCATCCAGAAGAAAAGCTGATTAGTATTCTGCAGCATATGCCATTCACTTTGCCTTATCTGACTCAATTGTTTTTAGTTGTTGTTCTACATTTCCATTTGTATTTCTGCTTTTCGCTTCTTATACTAGGGAGACTATATGATATTTACACATGTGTGCCTGGTTTATTTCACTTATGAGTATATGTTCAAGTGGCATCCACTTCAGTGTAAATGCTTCAAGCTTATCATTCTTAATAGCTGAGTAATACTCCATTATATGGAAATACCACATCTTTTTTAACCATTCCTCATGTGATGGACATCTTGGTTGTTTCCAAGATTTTGCTATCACAAATTGTGTTGCTATAAACATAGGTACACATATATCACTGTGGTACAATGATTTCAGTTCCTTTGGGAAAATTCCTAGTAGGGGGATAGCTGGCTTGAATGGGATTTCTAGTCCTACTCTTTTGAGGAGTCTCCACACTGACCTTCACAATGGTTGAACCATTCTACATGCCCACCAACAGTGGAGAAGTGTTCCCTTCTCCCCACAACCTCTCCAACATTTGTTGTTGGTTGATTTCCTTATGATAGCCATTGTTTCTGGAGTGAGATGGTATCTCAGTGTTGTTTTTATTTGCATTTCACGGATGACTAGCAATGTGGAGCATTTTTCATATATTTATTCACTTATTTAATTTAGTACTCTGAGAAGTGTGTATTCATCTTACATGCCCATTTCTGAATTGGGTCTTTAAATTTGAGGGCCCTGTTATATCTTAGTTCTTTATATATTCTAGACAGTAGACCTCTGTCTGATTGCTTACTAGTTAGGAATTTTTCAAAATTTGTGGGTTGTCTTTTCACTCTGTTGACAATTTCTTTCTGACATGCAGAAGCTCCTTAAGAAGAGTTGATCCCAGTTGTTGATTCTTTCAAGTGCTTCCCATGCGAATATATGTTTGTTCATGAACTCTTTACCTACTCCTATGTCTTCAAGAGTTCCTCCTACTTTCTCTTCCAGGAGATTGAGTGTTTCTGTTTTAATGTTTAGATCTTTAATCCATTTTGACTTTAACTTAGTGCATGGTGATAGAGCTGGGTCAAGTCTTAGTTTTTGGCATGTAAAAAGCCATGTTTCCCAGCACCATTTGTTAAAGAGGCTATCTTTCTTCCAGTGAGCTTGTTTAGCCCCTTTGTCAAACATCAGATGGCTGAGTGTTTTCGTAGATGCCTCTGCATATTCTAATCTATTCCATTGATCCTCAGGTCTATTTTGTTGCCAATCCCATGTTGATTTTATCACAGTGTCTTTGTAGTATAATTTCAAGTTAGGAATTGTGATGCCTCCTGCCTTATCTTCACTGGCCAAGATTGCCTTTTCTATTCTAGGTCGTTTGTGGTTCCAAATAAATTTTAAGAATGATTTCTCTATGTCTGGGAGGTATGTTGGTGGCAGTTTGATAGGGATTGCATTAAATCTGTACAGCAATTTTGGTAGTATGGCCATCTTCACGACGTTGGTTCTTCCTATCCAGGAGCATAGAATATCTTTCCATTTTCTGAAATCCTCTATAATCTCTTTTCTTAGGGTGTTGTAATTTTCCAAGAAAAGATCTTTGACTTCCTTGGTTAAGTGAATTCCAAGGTATTTCATTTTCCGTGGTGCTATTGTAAAAGGTATTGTTTCTATTGTTTCCCTTTCAGTGTGCTTATCATCTGTGTAGAGGAATGCTATTGACTTTTGAGTATTGATTTTGTATCCTGCTATGCTACTGAATTTCCCTATCAGTTCTAGTAGTTTCTTCATGGAGTTTTTGGGGTGTTCCAAGTAAAGTATCATGTCATCTGCAAATAGTGATAATTTACCTTCATTACCTATTCTTATTCCCTTTATTTCTCCCTCTTTTCTAATGGCTGTTGCTAAGGATTCCAAGACTATATTGAATAGGAGGGGTGATAGAGGACATCCTTGTGTTGTATCTGATTTAAGAGTAAAAGATTTCAGTTTTTCCCCATTTAGAATTATATGAGCTTTTGGGTTGTCATAGATGGCTTTTATCAAGTTAAGATAGAGTTCATCTATTCCAATTTTCTGTAGGGCCTTGAACATGAATGAGTGTTGGACTTTGTCAAAAGCTTTCTCTGCATCAGTTGAGATGATCATGTGGTTTTTAGATTTCAGTCTATTAATACAGTGTATTACATTTATAGATTTTCAAATATTGAACCACCCTTGCATCCCTGGGATGAATCCTACCTGGTCATGGTGTATGATCTTCTTGATGATTTGCTGTATTCTATTTGCCAGGATTTTGTTGACTATTTTTGCATCTATGTTCATGAGGGAGACTGACCTGTAGTTCTCCTTTTTGGTTGTGTCTTTCCCTGATTTTGGAGTGAGTATTATACTTGCCTCCAGAAATGATTTTGTGATGACTACTTCCTTTTCAACTTCATTGAAGAGTTTGTGGAGTGTGAGGATAATATCTTCTATAAATTTCTTATAGAGTTCAACTGTGAATCCATCAGGACCTTGACTTTTGTCAGTAGGCTTTTTATTATGTTTCATATTTCGTTGGCTCTGATCAGTCGTTGGCTCTTATCAGCTTATTGAGTGTTGTTATATCATCTTGATTCAGTTTTGGTAATACGTGCCTTTTGAGGAATCTGTCCATTTCTTCTGTGTCTTCTATTCTGTGAGCTAAAAGATTCCAAAGTAACTATTGATAATCTTCTGAATTTCCGCTGGGTCTGTGGTGATTGAGTTAAGTGTTTTTTTTTTTACATAGCATATTGTTGAATTTTATTTCCTAATTCACCGTGTGTGACAGTCTATTTCTCTTAATTGGAGAGTTGAGTCCATTTACATTGATGGTTATAATTGAAATGTGCTGACTTATGTTTGTCATGATATTTACCTGGTGTAGTTTACTCCTTTGTAACCTGTGTTTAATAGTCTGTCCTGTTTAGTGGGTTCCTTCCATTCTCATTCACGGAGTTCTTGTCATTGTGGTCCCTCTCTAGAACATCTTTCAGCAGCCTGTGAAGGGCTGGCTTTGTCATCATGAAATTCTTTAGTTCTTCTTTGTCGTGGAAGTATTTCACTTCTCCATCAAACTTGAAAGGGAGTTTTGCAATATATAAAATCAGGGCTGGAATTTGTTTTTGTGTAGGACTTGAAGAACTCTGCTCCATGCTCTCCTTGCCTTCATTGTTTGTGTAGAGAAGTCGGCTGTAATTCTGATGGGTTTTCCTTTGAATGTGAGCTCCTTCTCTCTAGCAGCTTTCAGTATATTATTTTTGTGTTGGATTTCTGGGATCTTAACTATTATATGTCTTGGTGTGTTTCTACTTGGGTTGAAGTTATTTGGTGTTCTGTATACTTCGGTGACCTGAATGTTGGATTGTTTCCTCATATTTGGGAAGTTTTCTGTGATTATTTCTCCCCAAATTCTTTTTATGTCATTTGTATTGACTCCTTCATTCTCGTTGATACCAATTATTCTCACATTGTTCATCCTGGCATCATCTTGCAGGTGATGGATTATTTTTTCCTGCATTCTCATTGTTTTTAAGAGATCCTTTCTCACCTTTTCACTAGCTGCTCTGGCATCTTCAAGATCTGAAACTCTATCTTCACTTTCACTCAAACTGTTTTGTAGACTCTTGATTGATATTTTTAGTTCTTCTGTATTTCTTTGACTGTGTTTCATGTGTTCTATTTCTTTTCTGTATTGGTCATTCCAGGAATCCATCATATTTCTGATCGCCTCAATTTTTTTATCCCTGTCTTCTTTAGAGGTAATTATTAATTCTTTTTCTGCAGTGTTTCTTCCAAGTTGGGTTTCCTCTGTATATTTCTGGACTTGTTTCTGTATTTCAGATGCTATGATTTCAAAGAATTCTTTTTTTTTCAAAGAATTTTTTGATTTCAAAATTTATTTCTGCTTTGCGTTCCTCATGATCTTTCTGCTGTTGTTTCTTTGATTCAGATTCTGTTAATTTATACATTTCAGTTGCAATAGTGCTCTCTGAACTTTTCCTGGGTGAGCATTGTTTTTCCACCCAATGTTTGTGGAATTCATTCTTTATTTCAGATACTATGTATTCAGATATTTCTTTTTTAATTTGGGGAATTACTTTTCCTTTTATTTCCTCTATACCTTTCTGCTGTTGTCCCTTTGGTGCTGTATCTGTTAATTCATTCATTGCAGCTGAGCTAGTGTCCCCTGCCCTTACTGGTGTACTCAAGGTCTGAGATTGCATTTTTCCCTTTGTCTTTGTCATTTTTTTATAGTGTTGACCTTTGACCTTTGGTGTAGAGCTTTGGCACACCTATAACCTTAGCGTATTATGAGATTCAGGTGCCAGTCTATTAAGTTTGAGATTATCCAGGTATGCCTATCCTGGATCTAGCTGTTGTGTTCAGTTCCTTTTTGTTGCAGCTCCTGTGGTTCCCCTCTGTTGGTTCCCTATGTTGCAGAACAAGTAATGAAAACTCCCCCTCTCTTGGCTGGCTTTGGGGAGAGGATCCAGAAAATTTCCAGGGTCAGCCCTCCTGTATCAGGCAGGTCGCTCTCTAGGTGGGCCATCCTGGGCTTTGCTGGGTCTGCTGGGCTCACAAAAGGATAGTGGATGATCTTATTCACTGAGTAGGCTGTACTGGGTCAGCCAAGCTGTGCTGGGTCCGGGTCTACAGGCCATAACCCAAGAAGGCTGGGAAAGGTCCCTCCAGTGCAGTGGGCCAGGAGCCCTCACTCACAGGCCAGGCTGCGCTGGGTTTCAGGCTGTGGGGTGGGACCTGGGGTCGCTGAGAAATATCCCTCCAGCGTGGCAGGCTTGGAGTTCTCACTCCAGGCTGACCTGCCCTGGGTCTGGGGCCGTGGGGTGGGATCAGCAATTGTTGGGAAATATTTCTCTGGTGCAGTGGGCCTCAAGCTCTCACCAGGCTGTGGGAGGTTGGGGGGCAGGGGACCTGTGGGAAATGTCTCTCCAGCATGGCGGGCCTGGAGTTCTACACTCACTGAACTTTGATCCCAAGGAGTCGGGGAAATTCCCACTCCTTCAGCAGGATTTAGGGCAGGGGATCCGGGGAGGTGCTGGTGAGTGGGTCCTGAGATTTCACTGGCTTGGAGGGCTTGGGGGCGGGGATCCAGGTAGTACGTGTGGGATGAAGCCAATGGCTCTCCCTCAGACTCACCACACACTCACTGATCTGGGAAGCCTGGTGAGTCGTGCAAATTCCCATTCATTGGGAGGGCTTGGGGCGGGATCCAGGAGGCCGCTGGAGTCAGCTGCTGTCTCGGGCTGGTCCCTGGGGCTGGGCAATGTGGACAGGATTGAGGAGGCTGCTGGAGTTGGCCGCACTGTCTCAGGCGGTCTCTGGGGCTGCTATTTTAAGTTTTATTATGTAGTATTTAATCTGTCTTACAGATTTATTTTTTTATTTGGTACAGGGTCTCCCTATGCAGCTTGGACTCATAGTGATCCTCCTGTCTCAGCCTCTCCAATGCTGGGATTACAAGCATGTACCCACCATGCCCAGTTTCAGTGGCTTTTAAGGCACAAGGCATGCAGTACTGGGCATCAAAGCCAAGTCCTCAGCTTGCCCAGGAGGCACTTAGAGCACTGAATTATCTTCCTGGCCCCGGCCAGGTGTATAATTTTACTTGTCTTGCTGTATTTTGAGCAAAACTCTTTATGATCACATGATGTTGACAAGGTGATATAATACAAAGTTGTGCCCACCAAGCCCTAAAATAAGACTCCTGGTGAGTAGTGCTTTGAAGAGGGCTTTGTGAATAGCTAAAGTCACTGTGTGCCTTCAGAGCAGCCTCCATGTGGAGGCAAAACTAATTTCAAGGTCAGCGAGGTCACTCAGTGGACTAAAGCACCTGCTTAGGCAAGCGCAGGGACCGTGCTTCAAGCCCCAGCACCACAGGCCATGCCCCAGGGCAGGCTGAGCTGGCTACAGATTGCAGGAGTAGTGGAATATGCCTATAATCCCAGTGCTGAGGAGGCTGAAGACGGAAGGATCACCATGAATCTGAGCTGTGTAGTGAGACTCTATACCAAATACATAAAATAACAATAATAATAAATAATTAATTTAAAAGAATAAAGTTCTCTTATTGCATTTTCCTATTCTCATATCTTTCCTCAAGCCTTATATCTTTAATAGTACAACCCCAAAAAACTTGATCAAACATTTGATGGTTGACTGTAAAATTACTACTGAATTCCCTTCAATGATTAGTGGAGATATAGCTGTCACCATTAGTACATATTAGCTGTAAGTTAATTCCTGAGTTGTCTTAATGCTTACACCATAACTGTAGATTTCTTCTCTAGGATTAAGAGTGGTACATGATGGGTTCTTATTAGGTATGTTCATATCCAGTTTGTCCAGGCTACCGTAGTTGATTTGCCTGATAATACCATGGCTGCTGAATTGTTCTTATTTGTCTCTGGGCCAACACTTAAAATACTTTGAATGCAATCAGCCATGAGTCCTGGACTTCCTCTTGTCTCCTTGTTTACTGTGACACTACATAAATCAATAGGAGAAGCAGTCATTTGTTTTCAAAGAAGAAAATAAGAAGACCTGGATATATTATAGCTTTTAGTAGATCAGGCATTGGGTAGGAAAACACTTGATGAAAACAGTAAAGTGACCATAGGTACAGGGCACAATCAACTACCCTTAGGAGAGGAATTGTGAATACATAATGTGCAATTCGTCCTCTTACATTCTTTCTTATGCTTGTGCTTGTTTGTTTCCTCTTTGACCCAATGCTACAGCAGCTATAGAGTTCCCTTCTTTCTTTGTTCTTAAGCAACTCTGTTACATTTCCAGCAGCTCTGCCAAACAATGCTGGTTGTGTCCAGTGAGAAAGTACAAGAATCTGTCAAAAGCAGTCACGATTTGGAGGGTGTAAGATTGATTTCCCTTTATTCTACTAATTGTGAACCTTGTCAACTTTGTGAATCACTCCTTTCCCAATTCCCATTCTTAGGTAAAGGGTGGGCTCCCAGCTCCAGGCCTGGGCACAGGACCAATGTCTGGCTAATTAGCACATCATGAGTGCTACAGGAAAACATAAATAACTGAAGACCTGGTGCCCCAAACATGTTCAGTGATTTTTACTCCCTGAAAGACTTGTGTGTTAGGTGAAGCTGTCTTTCTCATAGATTTGTTTGCCTAAAGTGTTAAGTAAGCCTGAAGGTTCTGGGCACTGACCCTTGTGTCAGTGAAGTTGAAACACAGAAGGAAGTAGAATCAAGGGAATGAGATTTCAACAGATGTCATCACTGAGTAGACTCTGCCAAATTCCAGAGCAAAATTTAATTCTGGACCTTTTACTTATAAAATTCAGTGCATTTTTAAATTTTTCCAAAACTATTTGGGTCAACTTTTTCTCACTTAGGAAAAAGAGTTCTTGGGGAAAATGAGGGTCCATTTCTCATTTAACATTTTCTTCCTGAGTTTTATCCAGCAGTGGTCTGGGGCCAGCTAAAAACATAAACAAGGTGGAAACTGGGAACAGATATCCTAGCAGTAGCTAATGCAAGGAAGGAGGACCTGAAATGTTACAGCCATGTGCTTGAAGAGATGACAGAAGTTCCTGTGTTCCTCTGCAGCTCTTGCCCCTATCTAGAGCAATTGATGGGGCACACATGCAGGAGAAGACATATATGGCAATACCTAAGGCTCTGATGAGTCCAGTTTTTTTTCTTTATGTACGTAGTATAGGGTTTACAGGGTCTACACAATCTCACTACACAGATCAGACTCATAGCGATCCTTTCGTTTTCAGCTTCCCAAGTATGGGGATTATAGGTGTGCACCACTATAGCCAGTCTCAACTGCCATCTCAACGCAGGGTTGACACAGCACACCAGGAATTTAACCCAGGTCCCTGTGTTGCCTAAGCAGGATCTTTAATCTGCTGAGCTATCTGGCCTACCCTTGAGTCTAGTTTTTATAAGTCTAAACTCTATTTTGATAAACTTACTTTCTATGAAATTCTAGATCCTTTCAGTAAGTCCTTTTAATACATTCTAAATAATGTCTGGTTTCTGTTCCTTGTAACCAGCCCTGAATTTCATAGACATATACAACCAGATCCATTTTCTCAAGTAGGCTTTTCCATATCAGCCATGGCATAAAATATATGTTTTTGTAAGTAAAAGGGTAGAGATTAACACAGGAGAAAATAGTCTGAGAGACTTTCAGATCCATAAGTGTTCTCAGAGCTTGCTGTGTTGTATGTACTGTAACAGGTGTCCATCCATTTTCATAACTTAAGATTCTGAACAAATAACATAGCTAAGCCTTAGCACCCTTATTTCAAATATGCTCATATGAATAACCTCATTACAGAATTGTGTTGGAGAGAGTGATTGCAGAGGGGCTGATACAGTTTTGGGTATCAAGGAAGTATGCACATGTGTGCACGCACACACACACACACACACACACACACACATACACACAATAGCAATGGAGGCAAGGGAGGAATAAGTGAGTGAAAACACAAGGATGTGCACTACAAGTTCCCGTGTCTGCATCAGGAGAGGCAACAGAAAGATGTATTTCAAGTCTTTATCCTTAAACGACAAAGTGAGAATCCATGAAATGACAGTATGAGTACTCAGAAGCTCCCTGGGTGACGCCACATGCCAGCCTAACGTTCAGGACCATGGGAAAAGAAGCAGAAGCTAAGTTTGTGTGAGCGGTGAGTGGACAAAGGAGGAGGAGATCCTCCGTTGGGTTGGGGGTGAGACACCGAATGCCCATGATGTGTACTTCTCGGGGTGAGTGTACACGCGTGTCTGTGTGTGGCTTACTCTTTTGTGCTGCCTGCTCTATTTTTAATGCTTATGCTTTATTTTTTAAAAAATAAGTATACATTTGAGAAAATTTAGAGCATCTTCTATAACAGGTAAAACACCACGCTAAAGTATAGAAAATACTTACGGTACAGGACCACATTTAAAACAAAAACAATGGGCAAGAAAGGAAAATCAATTTATCTGTTCACTACAAAGATACTTTCACAAAAATGAAGGCCAGTTTCTGATGTTATAATTATCATAAATTATATAAATAGCTGATTTCAAATTCTCATCACAGATAACATCTAAGAAGCTTACTACATGAGCCAGTACCTTGCTCTAAGTAAAAACTGTATTATCTTCATCTTGCATATTTAGAAACTGAAGCAGAAAGTCTTAGTATTTTTTGTTAAAATTACCCATATAATGAGTGGCAGAGGTCATGTGAGCCCTCTCCTCTCAGCTTCAATATGAAAGCTGAAACCTTAGCAGAACACAGAGGTAATTAAGACTGAATGTAATCCCAACTGTGTGTGAGAGGCCAGTCATGCCAGCTCGTAGGTGCTTTGACATCCAGAAGGTAGGAGAAGCCTGTAGGCAAACCCAACCCCAATTAAAGTTGAGGAAAAACACATCAGTCATTCAATGGAAAGCTGAGCACAGACAGCTAGCGACTGTGTGTATTCATTATAAAGATAGATATTAACATTGAAGCAAGTTTGTGTTGCATTTAAATTCATGAGTGACCAGAAAAACTTACAGGTGACATTGAAGTCACAACAAGCAGACAACCAAGAGTTACTTTTAATGTGTGGATGAGGGCCTTCTAAAGAAGGGAAGTCTTAACTGATGGTCAAGGTACCCTTGATAAAATAAAAAACAATGTGTATTCCATGCAATTATCTAAAATAAGGATTCACAACTTTCATCTGTGTGCCAAACTGAGCCCTTGTCTTTGTTGTAAACAGCTGTCCTGGGACATAGGGGCTGGCAGTCAGTCATCCATGGACCATCTAAGACAGGGTCCGAGAAACGATGTCCTGATCATAAGCTGCAGCAGACACTCTGTTTAGCAAAGCCAAAAACACAACTTGGAAAAGTTCTGCTAATCTCTGTTTTAAAATACATTACCAAATATTGCAAGTTTGATGCACCTCTGAAAGTTTATATCCCCTTGTGTCCTGGATATCTGGAACTCTGGGGAGGTAAAATCGCTTAAGAAAGAGGTATATGAGGATTCAGTTGTATCATGATCTTTACTTATACGGTTGATTATTTCAGAGAATGAACTTTGCTAACCAGATGTTACATTTGTAAGTATCCCAGCGCGACACACACCATGCTGTACATGAATACACAGAAGCTCCCTCTACACATTTGGTGCCAGGTTTCTTATTTGGCATTTGTGTTATGATTCCATAAATCTACTGATTATTTTTTCCATGTGTTAGACACTTTAATATATAATGTTATCAAAACCCAATTGCATGAGTTCAAAAAGGCAAAACCAGTAAAATTTTTTTTTTCTCTCTTTTTGGCAGAAGCAGGGATTGAACTCAGGCCCTTGCACTTACCAGGCAACCCCTTATTCTACTGAGCTATCTCCTTGGCTCCAGTAAGTTTCAATTTTATTACAAGTCTTAAAATCTGGGACCAGTTTATTTTTAAAAAATGGTAGGTTCAGCCCAGGATTTTTTACAACCAAACCAAAAATTACTACATAGGAACATCAACACAAGAAGTAAAATTGGTAAATCCAAGCTGAAGACTTACAAAGTTAGTATTAAGGCAAGGATAGAGCCTGAGAAGACCCAGGTCCCCTCGGGTATGAAAGGAATCCTGCCTTCTAGGAGGGCAAGGGTGTCCAAAAACAATTCTGCTTCAGAAGATTTGCATAGAAACAGAAAGTGCTAGAGCCTTTGCCACAGGGAAAACTGCAAAGCCAGCCCAAACTGTGGCTCAGAAGCATGTGTTAAATTGGAGCCCAGATAGAACTTAAGCTTCATTTCCAGTAGAAAGCTGTCTGGCAAGCTCTTTGAAAATTTAATTTTATAGAGCAGAGTTGCTTGGACTTCAGAAGGCCCCTCAGCATCAGGACTCTCTGGACTCACTCTCATCCTCTTCACCTGACACAAAGCCACAGGGGCGCAGGTTCTCCACCTACGACCTCCATGGCTCATCAGTTTGTTTATCGGTTGCTTCAGTGCCTTTTGGGGGGTTTGGGATGGAACTCAGGGCCTCCAGGGAAACAATCACTGTGTTCCTGTGTTATCACCTCCGCCCGTTGCAGGCCTTTTGACAGGAGGTGTACCCAGGGACTACAGTGGCCCAGGGGATTCCTGGGCAACTCCTACACCCCGTGCCTCCTCTTGACCCTCAGAGGACCCCACGCCAGTGGCTTTCCAGGGGCCACATCTTGAAGCTCCGCCGCTGTCTTCATCGCCCCCTGCTGGACACCAGAGTGACAAAGACTTGAGGAATCAAAGGCTTTCATTCACTTCTGCATACTTCCTCCCTCCGAACCCCTTTAACCCGAGGACAGGATATGAGAGAAGGCCAAAGGGTCACATCTTACTTCTATAGAAAGATAAGATAAAGGATTGGTACACATGACTGTGAGCATCGAGAGAAACTTGGAATTAAAAAAATAGGTGAACATCCCAGAAACCTGCCTCCCATTGTCACTGCCATTTTCCTGGAAAGAAATCACCTGTTTTGCTTTAACACGTTATGTTAGCGAGTCTTTCTCTAAGAAAAGTGTTACTTTCAAGTGAAAGTGGCTGTTACATTTTGTAAAATAAAAGGACAAGTCCAGCTTTCATTGCCACCCTCCTCTACCGGCTCAGGGCTGGACTGTCCGTTCCCTTGGGAAGCGACCTCCTGACATTTGGGTATCACTACCACAAGGACTGGAAATTTCAAGCAAGAAAAAAGTCTAGCTGTCAGTGAGAAGCTGCCCATGGAAGCCCGCTGCTGTGACCACCAAGTTCCCCTTCAATCCACCCTGCAGAGATACAAGGATAAACCACTGTTTTGGTTCCCAAGTTTTCTTCAAGAACTCATAAAAAGATATTCCATAGGAACTTTAATCCTCATCTTCCTCCTCTTCTTTGTCCTGGTTAATCTGGAAGTAATGTAATTTGTAACTCTCTTTGCTGCTAGCAACTATGTGCAACCAGCCACACAGACTGCTCTTCCTCAAATACTTTTTGGTGTGATATTTCAAATACCTTTTGGGGAAAGGCACCTCAGAAGTCACAGTGATCTTGCTCTTGCTCCTTTCGATGGTGACCACCCCTCCACAGGGATTCCTGGCTTTACCAACCTTGATTCTTTCCTGGAGATATTGCTCGAAATTGGCTGCATCCATGATTCCATCTTCTATAGGACATGTGCAATCAAAGGTGAGCTTCAGTACCTGCTTTTTATTTTTTTGCCCCCCTTTGCCGCAAGCTTTTTCATGGGTACCATGGTGGCCCTCCATAATCTACTGATTATTGAAGCCCTACTCTATCCTAGGAATTGTCTTAAATTTTTTTATATTCACAATCTATCAACTTGTTGATCATTAAAATATACTTTCTCCTTTTCTGTCACAGAAGTAGAGGCCTTGAGAGTTAGCAGCTCACATCAAGGTAGAGAAGAACAGACATCTCATAGCACTGGATTAACTTGAATTCTGCTAATCAGAGACACTTATAAGACATTTGAAAGTAGAAAGCATTCTTTTATCACTCTGTAATTCTACTAGTTTTCTGGATGGGGGTCCAAAAAAACTCAACCTGGTGCAAGGTTGCTTTGTAATCATTTTCTCTGAGATTCAGAATCTAGACACTGGGAAATAACAACTGAGGTAAGAGAGACAGAGAGAGAGAGAGAGAGAGAGAGAGAGAGAGAGAGAGAGAGAGAGAGAGAGAGAGAGAGAGGAGCAAGAGAGGGAAGGAGAAGGAGAAGGAGAAAGAGAAGAAGATGTTGACGACGAAGATGAAGATGAACACAGAAGACGAAGATGAAGAATAAGATGAAGAAGAAGACAAACAAGAAGATGAAGAAGGAGGAGGAAGAGGAGGAGCAGGAGGAGGAGGAGGAGGAGGAGTAGAAGAAGCAGAAGAAGCAGCAGCTGGGGATTCTAGATTTTAGGAGGAACTGTGACAGTGGACCAGATGGGTTGGTGCTGGGAGTTTCAGGAAGAACATGGGATTTTCATCCTACGAGTGACTCCAGCCCAAGTACCTGTAATATCCTCAAAGACAGTGCTTGGTTGGATGTCATTCAGGGCAAGGGTTGATTGTTTGAACCCAGGACTCAGAGTAGCCATGGAAGAGCTTCACCTCAGGGTGATCCCTGGCATGGATCCTGAAATGGGACATAGCTAGCCATGGTCAGGGTACCACGGGCAGGCTGACCCTGCAAGGGCCACAGGCCCTGTGGTCAGAGCCTAAGCCCAAGTGCAGCCTGGATTGTTCGGTATTTGAAAGCCCTCACCTGAATGCAACTGCCTGATGGTGCCCTGACTCAGCCGAGACCTGGGGTCTGACTGTTTCCTTACCTACCAGTGTGAGCACAGGCCTGGATTGACTTGGATGCTTTCTCAAATTGTGGATCTCAGAAGAAAAACAGACACTTGAAATCACATGGAAATTTATTTTTATCCTATGCTTGTTTTATTTTGGTTTTGCTTTTGTTTTTCATGGCTGTGCACATTCTCTTTAACAAATGGTGCCGGGAAAATGGGCCACCCATAGGCTGGAGATTAAACGTAGACCCTTGATTCTCACCATTCACTCAACTAATATCAACATCAATGAAAAAATGTAAATGTTAAGAACAGTAACTATCTGCTGGAAAAAGCAGGTGAAAACATTCAAGATACAGGTATGGGCAAAGCCTTTCTGAGCAGAACACCATTTGTATAAGAAATAATCCCAATAATCAGCAAAGGGGATCACATTAAATTAAAAAGACTCTGTACATGTACTAGTATGTTTTTGGTTTTTGATTTGCTAAAAGAGATTTTGGTTTCTGCAACTGAAATCGGACCAAAACAAAATATAGAGGTATGTACATGAAGCTCCCTAAAAGACAATGTGTACTAATATTATGAGCTCATGGATCCAGGCAGCAGATGGTGAGAAACCTGGAGATTCTGACTATTCAGTAACAACATAAATTTGACAAATGGTTACCTAAAATACCGTCTAAGGAACAGTAGATGTTGATCAAGCCAGCAACTGGAAAAGTATAGAACAGTAGTATAGATTACTTTGCTACTTTAAGCACAATTGTATAAATGAGACATGAACTACATCTAGATTTAGCCAAGTTGCAATGAGAGACTAAAGAAATACATGTGAGATAAAGACAGGACAGAGAATCTAAGCTGTGGATTAGGGTGAAGGGGCCAGTTCTGAGACTTCCAAATGCAGAACCACTCAGGGTGAGCTTGGGCGTGGGCTGGGTCCTATGTCTACTAGGACCCTTGGGGGTTTCTTGCCAACCTTCCCATGCTGACTTTGGTTGCTTCCCATGGTTGTTTCTCACCCACAACTGCTCTGGATCCCAGGTCAAACTCAGTCTCTAGCTGAACAGCCTCCAGTCAGGCACTGTCTCTCCAGAAACAGTGGGCACCTGGATTGGAGTCACTTGGCAGCTCTTTCAGCTCAGGCCATGGCAGTCTGCTTCCCCACGGCTTTCACCCTGCAGTCCCCAGCTCTCACTTTCTCGCTGTAGGTGACTTACATTTCCTAGATGATTAGTTGTCTTAAGCATTTTCCCCCCATAGTTTGTGTATCTTCTTGTAAGAAATGTCACTTCAAAACATGTGGCCCATTTTTAAATTTGGCTGTTTACTACTTTTTTTGTAATGAAATTTTTAGAAAAAAATATATACATATACATATATATATATGTGTACATATATACATATATATACACTATATATTATACATAGGTTATTGCATATAGAATGCATTGTATATCTATAGCATATTATATAATACATCGATTCATCTATCTATTCCTTGCTGGCTGTTTAATTTGCAAATATTTTCTCTTATTTTACTATAGTCTCTTCCCCTATTGTTTCCTTTGTTGAAGCTTTTTAGTATAATGTAAACCTGTTTGTTTTTCTTCTGTTCCTTGTGCTTTTGAAGCCTCATCCTTACAATGTTGTGAATCGTTTCCCCTGCTTTCTTTTCCCATTAAATAGTTTTAGGTCTTACATTTAAGCCAATAGTCCACTTTGAGTTGTTTTCTGTAAATGATGAGATAGGGATTCTTCTGCAGGTAAGTACTCATTTTTCTCAGTATCCTTTACTGCATAGATTTTTCACTTGCCAACAAATACTTTTAGCACCTCTATAAAAATGATCACTACTGGTAATATAAATTTACTTCTAGGCTCTCTCTGTATGTTTGGTCTGTATGTCCATACTTGTGCCAACACCATGGTTTTTATTACTTCAGATTTGTAGTATATTTTGGAGTTAGTGTAATGCTTCCTGTTTTACTCCTTTTGTTCAGGAAGTCTTTGAGTATTTAGGATTCTCTGTGGTTTCATATTAATTTGTGGACTGCTTCTGCTCTTCTGTGAAGAATGTCATTTATCTATTGCTAGGGACTGCATTGAATCTGGAGATCATTTTGGCTGGTGGGTGTAGTGACTGATACATCATGTCAAGTTGTCTGGATGACTCTGGGGTCTGGTTCTGGCTGGTGGGGGTCCCGCCCTGTGGTGTGGATTGGTTCTGCCCTGGAGCAGGACCAGGGTCCATGGGGGGGGGTGAATGGTTCCACCCCAGGGCACAATGGGCCTGCCCCAGAGTGACTCAGCACAAAGAGACCATATAAAGGGGCAGAGGAATGAGTTTATGTTTCACTTTGTTGGATCTTTTAAGTCAGCTTGGACTTTGTTGCCTGGCTTGCAGCACAGACTCTTCAGCCTCCAGCTTGGATCCTTTGCCTTCCATTGCAGATTCTTCACTCTTTAGTTGCAAACCCATGAGCTGACGGATAGAGACTTGCACAGAGCACAGCAGTGAGCTTCAGACCTTGGGACTGAATTCTTCAGTCTGGGGCATGCAGACGCCCTCTGCAGGCTCCCTCATCTGACTCTGTGGTTGACAGTTGATGGTCATAAGCCAGTCTTGTAATTCCTTATACATTGTATATCTTGTGTTAATATCTGATCCTTATATCTGTTCCTTTAAGTAAAGCCCTGACCAATACATAGGGACAGTATTAATATCATTTTTCCATTCAATAAACATTGTATATTTTTCCATTTCTTGGTGTGCTTCTGAAAATGTAATATGTATATAAATCATCCATGTCTTCGTAAAATACAGAACCTGGTTCAGTAGGTAAGGACCTAACATTCTGCATTTCTAACAGGTGGTCAAGCGATTCCAATAGCACTGCTCTGAGAGCCACTGTCTGAGCAGCAAACTTTTTTTTTTTGGTACTGGGGATCCAGCTCAGGTTGCCAGACAGGCACTTATGCTACTGAGCTCTCTCCTTAGCTAAGCAGCAAACTTTTATAACATATGTTTATGTCTTTCTAATACATTTTTTGACTTAATCAAATTGACTTCTGTTATTTGCAAATAAATAATTCTCAAGACATACTATATCCTACATGGGTGTAACGCATTTAACAACCATTTATTGAATTAAGGCTATAAATTTTCCTGAGTTTAACTTAAGTATAAAATTTGCCATAGTTCTTGGCTTTGAAATGAAAGTTTTTAAAATTAGCATCAATATTTTAAAATATTTTGTTATTATTCCTCAATATGCAATGTTTAATTTTTTCCTTGGCCAGAGTATGTAAAACAGATTTAAAAAACATTTATGTAGTTGGAATGTTCATAAATTCATTGCTTTATTTGGCTTATTTCTAGCTTTATTGCCCTTAGGTCAGAACTTATAAATACATTATTTCTGTGTTTTGATATCTTTATCTTTTTTCTTGAAAATCTTTCAGTCTGTTCACATATTCAGTCAAGTTATGGTCAGGGCTCCAAGGAAGCTGTCTGTCTCTTCATGTAATTTTCCACATAGTTGTTCCACTGCCTTTTTCATAACTGAACTCTGTGGAAAACTTGTTTTCTCATTTTAAATTGATATTTTTAACTTAAAAATGGATATTTTTAAGTTGCCCTGCATGCTACACTTCCTTCATACATACAGTATATATATCATGCCTACTATGAAGCATTGCTATTATGATTTAATGAGTTGATATATACAAAAAGATTGCATTTCCACCATAGTAAATCTTTCAACAATATGCTCTAGTTGATACTTTTTTTTTCGGGAATCTGAAGTTTTGTTTTAACAGCATTTCATTTGGATAGAACAGGTGCCTTTCAATTGTTCTATCTCTAGTTCTTGGCTCCATTTGAACCAAGAAATGAGCAAGAGATGAAGGACAAGAGGGGAAAAAATAAACCTCCCAGGAACCAGAGAGCACAGCAGAGAAGAAATCACAAGTCCATGGTCCAAATTTGTTGTTGTATTTTAGGGAAGGGTCTACAGGGTGTTTAGGGTCTCACTACTAGACCAGACCCGACTGCCTGTTTACAGCCTCCCAAGAGCTGGAATTACAGGCACATGCCACCACTCCCAGTCTCTACTGTCCTCTCAGTGCGCCTGGGGGCAGGGCTGGCATGGCAAACTGTGTGCCCTGGGGGTAGGGCTGGCATGGCAAGCCTAGGGATTGAACTCTGTCCCCTGAACCTGCTTGCAGGCACTTTAGTCTGCTGAGCTATTTGGCCGGCCCCTGAATTTTATTTTAAAGATGTTTTAAGATTTCCTGAAAGATATGTCAAATTCCTGAGCAATTTTCACAGAGTGAACTCCCAATTATGAGAAATACTCATTTCTACTTGGCTAGAATGATTTTCTCTAGCACGGATTGTATAAATGTTCAGGGTAGGATTGGGTCTTCTAACCCAACCTTATCTTTTCCCCACTGCTGTTACAGGTATGTGACAAAAACTATGAAGCAGTGTGAAAGCTGTGGGGACTAAGAGAATTTTATTAGAGTCCACCAGACTGACCAAGTAGACTGCCTTAACATCTATATCTGGAGTTCCATATCTGTAAACAGACAGAAAACAAAACAAAACCTACCCTTGAGAGCTGTTCTATGGGTTCAATGAGATATAAAAACACATTAAATTTAATATGAAGCACTTTTATCAACCATTTCAAATTATTTATCAATTCAAATAAGCGTGCAAACAATTAGCTTATCATAAGTAGCAAGTGAATAGAGACTTACTAAACAAACAACCTTTTCTATTGTCATTCCACAGTAATAACAATTCACCAGGCAAGTTGGTGCATCCTTGTAATTCCAGTGCAGGAAGATGACAATTTTGAGCCTAGCTCATACATCTTTGAGACTTAACCACACATTGGCTCAAAATAATAAAACTTAAAAGGCTAAAGATGTCACTCAGTGCAAAGGGCTTGAATTTGATCTCTTGTACCACCTCCCCGCCCCCAAAATTCCTTTTGTATATAAATAACGAATTAAAAGTTCTTTCCTTGGTTCTGAGAAAAAAAAAAAAGCCTCATTTTGGGGAGGGGGGGTGGCTCAGTGGAATAAGTGTTTCCCTGGCAAGCCCAAGGGCCTGAGTTCAATCCCTGGTTCTGCCAAATAAATAAATAAATAAATAAATAAATAAATAAATATTCTCAAATGGTCAACAACTAGCATGAGGGGTCTGGTGATTCTTTCAGTGCGACTCGGCAAATTTTGTGCTGCATTATTCATTCTCATTGCAAGTCTATCAAAAAATGGAACAACACATTTCTCCCTTCACAGCTTGTTATAAACTGCAAAGAGCCTTCTGTTCGGGATTCCCATCTCTAAAGGAATTCCCTCGCTAGGGGAGGGGAAGGAAGAGGGGACCGGCGATCACCTGTGAATTCGCCTTGGCTCTTTAGGAGGCAGCTTCCTGACACTAGGATCTTAAAGACAGAGAATGTGGACGAGCCTATCCTTCACCCTCATGCTTCACTCCTCCTGTGACTGTTACTTCTCCTAGCCCGCTACTTGCCTTGCTAAGTTTTGTCCTAATTAAAACAGCGAACATTCTCACACGCAAAACCCACCAACACCCCTAGCCCCAGGGAACTCCAGCAGGGCTTCTGCCGGCCCATAGCCACGCCCAATCGGTCCATTTCCCCACGGCCAATCAGAGCTTCCCAATCGGCCGCGACAGCCAATCCAAACAAGCCAACATGCTCAGGCCAAATAGCGCTCCAAAGCGCAGGTTGCCGGCTTGGGGGAGGAACCTGAGGGGGTGTGGTCAGCTCCCGACCCGGAGCGTGCGCTGCCCCCTAATTGGCTACGATCTTCAGTGACTTAATGCTCATTGGTTGGTGCCTGTGGCTAGGTGAGTCTGGCGGACTGTAACGGCGTGTTGTTGGTGGAACTGATTGGTGGGTCTCACCTCTCTCGGAGCTGCTGGCAGCCGCAGGTTTGGACGGGAACTGCCCGGGAGCCGCGGCGGGAGCGGGGCGGCCTGGGAGAAGTGATGAGGCACTCAGCGTCTCCGCGGTGCGTCCTCGGTGCCCTCGCGGCGGCGCGGAGAGGAAGCGGTGGGATCGCGCGGGCCGTGGACCCCGCCGACTGCGGCGGCGAGGAGGAAGGCGTCCGGCCCCGCGTCCCGCTTTCAGGACCGCGGAGTCGTTTCGGCCTCAGTTTCTCTATTAAATTGGGGGTGGTGGGTGGTGATTAAGAGGTGAAGCCTGGATCCCGGCAGGATACAGCCGCCTCCTGGCTCTTAGCAGATGCTCTGAGTAGAAGCCCGTTCCTGCCGCACCCAGCTTTGGCACAGAGGATGTTTGTGACCCGGAGCCACTTTCCCAGTGCAGACTCCCAGTCCCTGCCCCGAGTATGCTCAGGTGATTCCCAGTGAACCACTCGACTTTTGCATTCCAGACTTGAGCTCAGCGGCCAGACACAATGTAAGCTTGTGGGGATCAGGTTCTGTTTTTTTTTTCAATGGAAAACCTTTTCCAGGATCAGCTTCCAGCATTTTTTCATAGACTTTTAAACCATAAAGCTGGGATTGGCTTCCAGCACTTTCCAAGTTAGACTTTTAGACTCAGATCAGAGCCCAAGGCTGAATGGTTTCATTAGCTGTATTATCTTAGACAAGTGATTTTATCTCCCTGTTTTGTCATTTTTCCCTTATGGAAAGCCATGTATGAGAATGAAAAGATAAGGTCACCAGAATGATAAGGTGCATAACAGATAATCAATGCATGTTAAAAATTAGTGTTTTTAAATAAAGCCTTAGAGCATTAGGAACTTGAACACTAATTTGGACTCACAGCTGTCATTAAATTTTAAACTCTGTGTTCAACGTTTTAAGAAGTCTCACGATTATAAAGCTATTAAGTCAAGATGAGCCCTCACAACACAAGATCATGCAGAACTGTTATTTCATGTCGTATTCCTGAAAACACTGAGTCCTGGAAAGGGCCAGTCTCGAAAGTGAGAAACTACTGAACCTGACTGAATTTGAAAAGCTACATTACCAGCCAAGATTTACTGAAAAACAAGCATATGCCAAAATTTTTATGCAACAAAATATAATTTAATGTACAGGGCTTGGGTTTGCATACGTTGCGCAAGGTCTGTGACATGTTATGTGGAAATTATTCACATGTGAAAACTATGTTAGCCAAATAATGAAAGGTTAGTTATGATACGTGTTCTCAGTCATATTGTGTAAGTACAGATTCTTGTGTTACTGACTTTTTATTAGAGGTGATTTTTAAAAAAACATTTAAAAGAGAACTCATTGCCATTTCACCTGTGACATATTTTAAGAATATCTGTAGGAGATTGGTCAAGAAAGTGGTGCTGATAAATGGTATCAGGAAGTTCTTTTTCCTAGAGAAATTGCCTACTCTGTGTTTCTTCTGTTCATTCAGAAATGTGGACATAGAAAACATAAAAGTTAATTTCAGAAAAACCTTTAGGTGGATATTATTTAGCACTTTTTCAAAGAAGTGATAGGATTGTATAATCTTTTGCATGGAGTTAGATTTTGATAAGATCAAGTAGTGCCTGTTGACAATGTGTTAGAATTGGAGAATTTCAGGAATGGAAATAAAAGATTGAATTAGTGGCAATTTAGAATGATATTTAAAACATTTTCCATAGTTGGAGATTGAAGGGTGAATTATGTGTTTTTCTTTCAGATAACCTCAGTGCTATCATATTTGGAAAAAGCCAAAACTTTCATAAACCCACCACTCTCCCTTCCTTCTTGGTTCTAAAATATATTTCAAGTCAGTTGTGGACTATTTACACACAGCAGTTTAGACAGTGACCATAATTTTGTTTTTGACTTACTCTTTTTTTTTAATTTTATTTTTGACATTTAAAAAAAAATTATTTATTTGTATTTTAACTTGAAGAGTGAAAAGTAGAAGTAAAAACAAAGAGAAAATGACATAAACAGGGTAACATACAACGATACATATGTTACAGATTTTCGAAACATGGATGGCTAACTATATATATATATATATATATATATATATATATATATATGTATATATTTGTTTTTAAATAAAACAATCCGACACAGATCAGCAGTCCACAGTAGAAGCGGGTTATCCACAGAAGTTGTTGACATGAGCCATTCACAGCTCATTATATTAATATGACTTTATGTACCTCCATTTTTATACATTTCTGCTGGATGGTTAAGACTTAAAACAAGACCTATATAACAAAAAATGTAACTTTTGTATCAGATAAGATCAGTCAGGTACTCTCAGGGTTTATCTTTCCACTTTGTACCAACTTTGTAGATCTCTTGTCAGTGTCAGCCTTGTGGATGAGTCACGGCCATTGCTTGACCAATTTGCTCTCTGTGGAAGCCTGAGAGCAAGGCTTCTCTCCATGTGACTCTCCTTAGGCACACTATACATCATCAATCACATTCCTCTATGGCCCCATAATCTCCTTGATCAGAAAATTTGGGGCACTACTGAGTTACATGATGTTACATTACAAATTCTCCTATGTCTTGAGTCTTCACTGACCTTGAAAGCTATGGCCAAAATGTTGGCTGACCTTGCAGCCTTTCTTTTTCTCCAATTTTTGATCTGCAAACTTAGGTTGTTAACCCTCTAGAAGAGAAGTTTATTATTACCCTGCAACATATGCAGTTCAGTTTACCCACACTATTAATCTAAATATCAGACATCATAGGCATAACATGGAACATGTATTTTCCATCAAGTATGAGATACTAAACTCTAAGTCTATAAAGAATATGAAGAAGAAAAAAAAAATTAAAAAAATAGGAATGAACATTTACATATATTTACATAGATATTTAGAAATCCATCCATATACAGCATAGTGGCATTGTAGCATGACTGTCTTGTGACTTTTTTTTTTTGTCTTATTTTTCATTTACTACCCTTTAAAAAAGGGCAGTATAGTAATAGCTGTAATGTCATAACAAGAAGTACATATTTAGAAGACCAGAATAGCAGACATATGGAGCAGTTAAGTGGTAGGATTCTCACCCTGACTAACTATATATGCTGGACTTACTCTTGATTAAAATAAATTCCTCAAGAGTTAACTGGCTGATTAAATACTTTGGAGTAAAAAAGAACTTTCTGATCTTATACTTATTTCCTTATCTACCTGCTATATTACTGTCCTCAAGGAGGCATGTGTTAGCCTTTTCCTCACTGTGACTAAATATTTGACAGAAAACATCCCAACAGAGCAAAGGGTTTCTTTGGATCATGATTTTAGAAATGTCTGTCCTCTAAAACTAAACTGGTGCCCTGTTTTTCTTGGCCTGTCAGGAGTAAGAAACGTAGTCAAAAGACTTGCAGCTTACCTCATGGTGGCCAGGAATCAGAAAGAGGAAAGGAGCCAGAGAAGAGAGACCGGGGACAAGATACTGTCCCCGAGTCAAGATACTGTCCCAGAGTCATGTGCCCATGATTCACTCCCTTCAACTAGATATAAAAAGACTCATCAGCATTATTAGAAAAGCTTGAATTTTAAGTTGATGATGTGAATGATTACTAATATACTTTGAAGTTGTAGATTTTCATCTTTCTAGGTAGCTTTTGTTGTTTTATCTGTGCTGGATTTATGTGAAGATAATGCTTGCTTATTGAACTCAGTGACTCAGTGGCATAAGTGTGTGATGCTCAAGGTATTGAGCTTGATCCCCA
>PVKA01000104.1:252478-268082 GCA_004027165.1 Ctenomys sociabilis | reverse complement strand
ATGTGGGTGTCAGAGCTCACGGGCTGGGGGGGGGCGGTCTTCCTAGAGAACCTCCAGCGCCTGCCTAGCAGTCACGGCATGCTGGAGGAAGGTACCTCTGTTTCTCATGTGGTCCACCAGTGACGGGGCCACTTTCTGCATATTCATATGGAAAATGGAGAAGGTACACAGGGCTTCCATCAGATAAGCAGACCTGCAAACCCAGGGCTGCCAAAGCTAGCTTATTCCCTGTGGACCATGGACCCCCTTGGGAGTGAAGCACCCTTTGCATTTCATTGTTTACACACACACACACACACACACACACACACACACACCCTCTTCCACCAGCCTACTCTCATGAGTTGTTTTCTTTCGAGATTGGCTCTTGCTATGTTTCCCAGGCTGGCTTTGAGCTCATGGAGATCCTTCCTGTCTCAGCCCCCTGAGTGCTAGGATTACAGGCGAGTGCTACCACGCCGGGCTTCTTATTTGCCGGGCTTCTTATTCGTTACTTAAATGAGACAGCAGCACGTGCTCATTTTGCGTCCAGATGGGTGCCAATTATGCTCGGACCTGTGTATCACCCCACAGCAGCCAGAGCTAGCTCCTAGCACCCTCCCCATCCCCTCCAGGGGACCTGCTGCACCCTGGCCCTGCTTTCCTGCCTGGACCTCCTTCCCCAGGGACTGATGCTGTGCTCAAGAGACAGGCAGGCTGCTCGTGGGCTGCATCCTACACTGGGGTCCACATCTGTCCTAATCAGGGAGCTGCTTACGGAAACACAGCCCCATCTGTTCCCAAGGGCCTGGGCCAGCCACCAGCCACCCTGAGGCCTAGATGCAGCCACCGCTCTTACAAGGCTGGGCAGGGGAAGAGATTGCAGGGCTCCTCCTCGGGGGTTGGCTTCATGCCAGGGTCGCAGTAGCTCTCGGGAACCTCTTCGTGGGTGCTTCTGTGCACACAGCGGAAAATTGGGTACTGCGAGCCTGCAAGACAGGGCCGAGGGCCCGCAGTCACCTGGCCTCCAGAGAGAGCTGGCCCCAGCCTCTGTGCAGAGGTGAGGCTTTGGGGGCGGAAGGCAGGCCTGGACCAGCGGGGACCACCCTCTCTCCCACCTCTCTGGCTCTGTCCACCTCTGCCGCTGGCGGCTAATGGAGAGGGAAGTTCAGTACACATTTGTTGAATGCGTATTTATCAGAGGGGTAATACTTACAGGTTTTGGATTCGAATGCGTCGCCTAGTTTTGTTGGTTTAATAAAGATAAAATGATGGTGGATAAAAAGCCAGAATTGGTTTGCTTTTCTGTCTCTTCTGCCATCTGCTGGTAGGAGTGGGGTACTACTAACATATGTCCAGGAAGCGAGAAAAAGTAAGGATGCTGTGGTTCACACACAGCTGTCCGCGTCTGTCTGGCCGTGGTGTAGCCAATATACAGTGCCTGCTGGGAAGAACCCTGTCATTTCTTCCAAGACTCAGCTTCTGTTGCTAACTGGCCAGATATTTATATTTTTGGGGCCTCCAGCTTTACAAATGTCATTGTAATATTGTTTTATTTATTTTTTTTAAGGCTAACTTGTTTTGTCTCGCTGTGTAGCCCAGACTGGGCTTGAACTCATGGCAGTCCTCTTGCCTCAGCCTCCAAGGCACGTGCCACCATGCCTGGCACAAAGGGTAACTTTTAACCTAAGTATCTTACTAGGTCAGTAGCCAAGCAAGCCCTCCACACACCGAGCCAGAGGGAGGGCAGTTGCTGTAAGGAACTCAACAGTTTGTAAGACAGGTTGGAATCTGAAATGATCATTTGTTTAAATTACTCTGGCAGTAAAAATTTACACGGCAGCTATAACTTGAGACCATTATTTAAAATAACATTCCAATTAAGCCTAATTGTTAGCTGAATAAAAAGCAGCCCTGACTGTAAAATTAATGGGAATCGAAAACTTTCACGGGATTGAATTTTATTCAGCTCCGTATCTCCTTCCATTAAAGAGGCTTTAATTACATCCAGAAAACATTAAACACACTGTTCTGTGTTGTAAAAATGACCGGGCCTCAGTTCACTGCATGCAATGTGCCGCTTGGAACTCGGCTATTAAAGAATTAAGTAAAGATCTTATGCAACCTGTTCCTTTCCCTCAAGCTCCTGTGGCATAGGCTCTGCTGCTTATGAGCTTTTGGACTGGCAAGCAGAGGCCCTGCACCAACCACTTGCCCCTCATCAGGGGACACCTAGTATTCTTAGCTAAGGGGAGACAGGATGCCACAGGGTTGGTCGTTCAGTGCCTGCAAGGATGGGTTCTGCTGGGACTGGGTGGCAGGTGGCCACGGGGTGCCTCCTGCCTTGTCCCCATCAATGGTCCAGCTCTGGGGAAAGGAACCAAGGGAATGAAATCAGGGGCCCTTAGTTTCTCTGATGTAGAGAAAACACCAGATCTACAGCTCTGGACCCCAAGGCTATAGCAGCTTTTTTTCCCCTTGGGTCAGTTGGGGGACTGTCCATCAGATGGCACCTGGACACCTCCTGTTGCCAAGGATCGAGATCCAGTGTGGTCAGGGATAAGACGCACAGGTTGGTGCTGGCTGGGCTTTGAGCAGCGAGACAAACGTGGGGTTGGTCTTCCAGCTCATAGGTAGACATGTGGGTCAGAAGGGAAGTGTGTTATGGTGAAATGGTTGCTGGATCATGGGTGACCAGTAGGTGATAAGTGGGGTGAGCCAGGGAACTCAGGGGGGCAGTGGGGAGGTTAAGTAGGCAAAAGAAGGATCAAAATCTTTTTGAATAAATCTAGAGCTGGAATGGCAGGAGGAAGGGAACCAGGATTCTGACAGAGGTCTATTGAGTATGGGCCCCCTGGGGCTGCCCCTGAGAGGATGGGGCTGTGACTGGAGCGGCGCAGCTGACAGCACTGGCAGGTTGGGAGGGGTGCATGTGGCCCCACCTGGGAGGCCTGGGCAGCGTCTAGGTAGGGGTTGGCAAGGGCAGATGCAGTTCAGGCAGGGACTCCGGCTGCACAGGAAAGGGCTGGGCAGCACGGGCAGGCTTGGCATTTCGTGCTCAGATACCTGCCACTGCTGTCTCCAGAAAGAAGAGAGCTGAGGGTTTTGGGCATCTACATTTTTTCTCCATTTTGCCTCCCCCATCTGCACACTTAGGGTCATCTATCTAGATGGGGCAGAGGAGGGACACTCACATGCCACGCCCATGTGTTGGTGGGAAGAGAAAGGATGCTAGGACAGGGAGGGGTGGGGGACAGTGTTCCACTCCCCTCCTGCCCTTCTGAGGCTGCTGTGAGTCCCAAGGACAAAGTTCCTGCTTCTGTCCTGCAGGGTCAGGGAGGCTGCATGGAGGAGGTGGCATCTGAGAGAGGTCTTGGAGCAGGAGCAGCTGTTTGTGGACTGTACACCAGAGGACAGGGAGATACTCAGGTGGGACTCAACTTGGGATTGGGAGAGAGAGCTTTTACTTCTGCATGGACCACACAGCCAGGGTTGGATCAGGATGTGTGGGATACGGGGTAGCTCCATCAGGGTGGGCCAGTGGAATTAGCACCTGGGGGCTGGGTGCTGTCTGAAGGACAGCCTGGTGATGGTGATGCCCCTGCCCTCTGTCCACAGGGCAGTGCCTTATGCTCCCTGAACAGGCTAGCCCAACCCTACAGAAATCCACACGATTACACTTGTCATCCTGCCTACCATGTTCCTTTTTACCTAGTTCTGAGAGTCTCTGGTTCCAGTATTGGACACATGTCCCCACCTAAACAGCAGAACATTTCAAAATAATGCCCTCTGAGCTTCAGTCCTGTATTGATTGCATGGCACACCTTGTATTTCTACCCTGTCATGGGTGGAATCTTATTAAAATAATTTTGGCCTCAATGCAGAATTATCTTTCACTTTTGCACTCTGCCAAGACACAATCTAAGGTAGTTAATTTTCCCTCACAGAGCTTATAAAAAAAAAAGTCTGCTCTGTGAATCTCTAAGGGTCCACATTCTTGTAGCACATGTATACAGTATGAACACAATCAAATTGGCTCAGTAAAACCTCTACAAATCTGGTCACCAAGTCACTATGGAATTGGGTAGAAAGATCCTCCAGTTCAAAGAGAACCAAAGACCTAGATATTAGTCTCAAAATCTCCAGTCCAATGCTTCTATGAAAAAGAAGTTTTAGAAGCAACTGTGAGAGATTTTCTGGGTGCTAATTATGTTAGTGCTTCTGAATGTCATACCTTCTGATCCAAGTCTCTTGAAGAAGGGGGAAAAAATCACCAAACTAATATGGACTGCACAATTTTCCAGGTTCATGAAAGTGTACTGGGGACTCAGCCTTCCTGTTTCTACAGTGACTTTCCCTCTGAGGACACCCGATCCAGTGGCCAAGACAGTACTTAACTATATTTTTTATTGTAAAATAAATAAATTTATTTAAATATATTTTAGTACAGAGTCTCCAGGCTCTCACTACACAGATCTGACTCCTGGTGATCCTCCTGTTTTGGAGCCTCCCAAGCGTTGGGATTACAGGTGTGCACCATCATGCCCAGTGACAGTCACCAGCTTGGCATGTTCTGAGGGTGGGGCTGGTAGGCATGTGGAGCCAGGGAATTGAACCCTGGTCCCTGCGCCTGCCTAAGCAGGTGCTTTAGTCTGCTGAGCTATCTGGCTGGCACTATTTATTTGTTTTTTAAATGTATTTGGTACAGGTTCTTGTTTCACTACGCAGCTCAGACTCACAGTGATCCTCCTGTTTTAGCCTCCTCAATGCTAGGATTATAGGGGCGTACACCACCACATCCAATCTGGGGCTGGGCCAGCATGTGGGGTAGGGCTGGCATAACATAGGGGATTGAACCAGATCCTTTTGCTTGCCAGGCAGGTGCTTAGACTGCTGAGCTATTTCTTTTGCCTGTAACTTTACTATAAATGAAAGAGCACTATCATACACATGAAGGGCACTTTACACATTTTGTAGACCTGTCCTTGCAGGAAGATCTAAGTTGCCATAGAACGGGAGCAGCATGGATTTCCAAACAGGGGCCCTGTGCCACTTACAGGATACCACACCTCACATCTATCCTAAGTCTCGAATTTCCAGGGAAATGGGGCCCTGAGTCCACATCACAGTTAGACTTGATGTTGACCCTTTTACACAGCCATGCTTTGCTTTGAGCCTATCAAAACCCAGCTTCCAGATGGCGAGATAGTTCAGCGGATTAAAGCCCCTGCTTAGGCAAGCTTAGGCAAGCGAAGGGACAGCAGTTCGATCCCGAACACCACACACATGCTGCACCAGCCCCGCCCCCAGGCCACGCTGAACTGGCCAGGGTCTGGGCGTGGTGGTGCAGGCCTGCAATCCCAGAGCTGGGGAGGCTGAAAGCGGGGTGAGCACCGTGAGTCCAAGCTGCACAGTGAGATCCTGCAACAACCAAATTCATTAAACAAACAAATAAAACAAACAAACAAAAAGAAAACAAAATAAAAAATAGCTCTGAAACTCCCCACCTCCCAAAGCCTGGAACTACTTTTTCTTTTTGTTTGGAGAGATGACTGTCAGGTATGGATCTCATGTACTCATGGAGTTAATAAAGCTGGTTTGTGAGGTTACAGGTTGTCCCCGGTGGTCCCGGCTAACCACGCTGGGCACAGTTGATGAGTTCATGGATAAGACTTTATTGGGAGCATGTGGGAGGGAGTTGCTCCCTTCAGCAATCCTTGAATTTGAGAATGCATTTCAGATGGCTATCTTGTTCTCCCCAACCTAGCCTTGTGTATAAACGTTCAGATCTTGAGTGTATTCCCTGGTTATCTATGAACATCGATGTCCAGGGCAGGCTGAGCTCAGCAGGCCTAGGAAACCCAAATCCTGACATCGGGAGCCAGGCCTGTCCCCAGGCATGGCCCTTGACTGCTTCTGGAGGTGAATATGCTCCCTGGGGATCCTTGACTGCTTCTGGAGGTGAATGTACTCCCTGGGGATGCCCCTCCTGAGACCTGTGTTTCTTTACTCCAAGAACTTGGGCCCTGCCCTGCGGTTTTGACAATGATGTGATTTCTGATGGATGCTGCTTTTGGACGCCAAAGCCTTGGCCTGGCCTTGACCTCTGGGTAGCTGAGGCCTGGGGTAACTGACTGCCGTGCCTATGTGACCCTGGGCTTCAGAGATTAGAGGAGCATCTAGGGGCCTCTGACGGGGCATCTCAGGAACGCTACTATGCCACCTCATGCGAATGGCCCATCTCACAGGCAGGTGCATGGAGGCGAGAGATTGCCCTGTCCCTGGGCCCTGCAGGGCCACGTGCCACGCGCAGGCTCACCTTTCCCACAGGTTGTTGAGCACTCCGTGATCCCCAGCTGTTTCCAGTTGTGATCCCGGCTCCGCCTCGGGGGCTGTGGCGCTGGTGGCACTGAGTTGTCTGGCCGATGGGAGGTGAATCTGTCCAGATGCCTGATGGGGAAGGTCTGGGCAGCTTCGGAGGTGAAGATCTCCCGGGCTTCCCCACGTAAGCCCTCCTTTTCCTCAGCCCTCTCCTCCTCTCTGCCTTCCTGGCTCCTGCCATCTGCATCCAACTGGCCGTTGAGGGGCTCCCCTGGGATGGGCAGGCAGCACACACACACATATACACACGAGACCAGGGTGGACACAGAGTAGAAAAAGCACATAGCCTCACCATCACAAATCATGGTGGGAGAAATCACGTCTACTCTGAAACACCGAGCGCGTGATATTTATGGGAAACAGACATGAACTCCCCTGATGCTCAAAATGTTATCAAAAATCAGCAAGAAAAAGAGGACAAGGGAATGGAGCAGTGGTTCCCATAAAAAAGAAAAAGAAATGCCCTGAAATACTCCACTCATAGAGAAAGAAATGCCTACAGAGACAAGAACATGGACATTGATAACTACCTAATGAGGCCTGGAGAGTTAGGAAACCTGGAGGTTCCTAAGCCCGTGGCCCCAGGTGCAGGAAACATTCTGTAACTCACTGTGAAGGAGCGCAAGGGCAGATGCCAATTTTTGGAGAACACTTTGGCCTTAGCCTCCAACACTGAAATGGAGATTTGGCAGCTCTGTTTCCAGAATTTTCATCTGCTAGACATTGTCTCCCCACCATGCCCGTACTGGAACTCAAACTCAGGATGTTACACTTGCCAGGCAGGCGTTTCACTGAGCTGTATCCCTGGGCTACCACTGTCATTCTTTCACATAGAGCTGGGTATACATGTACTGCTGCTAAAATATTATTTGAAAGACTAAAACAGCAGAGAGGACTTCAATGTTCGCTGGTGTGGCACTGGTTAATGGTATGATGCTACACTCTTGTTTTTTTAAAACAAGAACGCAGAAATGTATGTTCTGATGGGGTCACAGGGATCCAGTATGGTGCCCAATCAGCAATAATACAAAGGAAGTGTAAGATTCACCCACACACAGATGTGGCAGGTGGCTTGAGATATTAATGTGTCAGGTTCTCTGCCTTTGCCCCCTTCCTAGACCCCAGGTCAGAGAGGGTAGCTACGCCTTTGGGATTTCCAAAAGCTTCTCAAAGTCATCTCAAAGCTTCTTTCTTACCAAGGCACAAACTTAAGACTTTCAGGGAGAGGAAAACGGAGGTCCAGGGACATTGGTTGAGCAGTAGGTGGGGAAAGAGAGGAGGTGGTGGGAAAGGAGGAGAGAGAGGAAGCAAAGGAGGTGAGAGGAGAGGGGAGGAAGCAGACAATTGGAGGGTGTGGTTTACTCCCTGCTGAGGCCTTGGGATCTGTCCTCTTTGCCTGGAGTGTGTGTGTGTGTGTGTGTGTGTGTGTGTGTCTGTCTGTCTGTCTGTCTGTGTAGTCAGACAGAAAAAAATGAATTTTTTTTTTTTACCAGTTTCAAAACACTGATTGAGGTTGGATTAAGTTGAATGAAAAATAATAATATTTGATATTCCTTGTATATCAGACTGTAGACTGAGAGGCAAATAGGCTGCAGACATATTTGCACATGGATAGAAAGGGCTTAGGCAGAATTCCATCAAATTAAATTGTGAAGAGATTCCCCCCGGAAGGGGATGGGGCAGGAGGCTGTTGCTTTCTTTTAAAAGTGTTTTTAGAGCCAGTTTTTTTGGAAAACTGAGTGGAAGGTACAGTAACTCCTGCCGCGCACGCACAGCCTTCCTATTTGCAGCCCCTGCCCTGCGGACCCTCATCGCACTGCCGAAGCCCAGCCCACATCAGCCTCACCCAGAGTCCATGATCCACGTGAGGTCCACACTTGGTGGACCCACGTCAGCCAACACGCATCCACATGGTGGTGCCACCAGTCTCTCCTGCCACTCCAGGCAACCACTGATTTTTTTTTTTTTGTCTTTTTGAGACAGGGTCTCACTATGCAGTTCAGGCTGGCCTTAAGCTCACTTTGTAGCTCAAGCTGGTCTTGAACTCACAACAATCCTCCTGCCTCAGCCTCCCGAGTGCTGGGATTACAGGCCTGCGCCACCATGCCTGTCTTGATTTTTTTTTTTTTTTTTTTTTTATTGTCTCCATAATCCTACCTTTTCTAGAACATCATACTGTTAGAATCAGTCAGGATGTAGCCACTTCAGACGGGGTTTCTTGGCTTGGCAGCATGCATTTTAGATCCTTCTCTCTGTTGGGGGCTTGGAAAATTTTATTCTCACCCCTAAATGCTATTTCACTGCCTGCATCTATTCTAGTGCTGTTAATCCTCTCACACACTGAAGTGCATGTTGGTGACTTCTGAGTTTAGGCACTTACAAGGCAGGTTTTTTTTTTTTTTTTTTTCTCAGTACTGAGGATCAAACTTAGGACCCTGAGCTTGCAGGCAGGAGCTTATGCCACTGAACTATCTCCCCTGGTGCCCAGGGGACAGGTATTTTGAATGTATTTATTTTATTTTGCTTCAATATTGTTCAAGTGTGTACCAGTTTAGTAAAAAATAAGGAGGTAAATTCCAGAGTTACTGTAGGACACAGTGGGAAAGGTTGGGGCTCTCTCCCTCTTTACCAGCACTTTAATTGGCTAATTAGGGTACTATGGGGTTAAAAATAGGAGGGGAAGATCGGACTGACAGACTGAAGGCCAGGCACATCAATATCTGCGTGGCTGTCCAGGGGACTCTCAGACAAAAGCCTTTCGGAACCTTCCCCATAACTTCTATGTGCTAGCCCTATACTCTGATGGATAACCAGGTTATTCACATCCTTCCACATCCCCAAAGACCACTTTTGAATATAATTTCTTTCCCCCTACTTTTTGGTCCCGGGAATGTATTCAGAGAAGTTACTAATTTCTCTGGGACACACAACAAAGAAGTAGTAGAAGGGGATTCAGACTGTGGACCCCCAGCCTGTCCATGTGGAGCAGGGAGCCTGGCTCCTAATGCCCCTCCCCATCCCTATTTACAACTGAGTCCTCTGACCTGTGCTGTCCCAGAGCCTTGACCCCAGAACCTCCTGCTGCCCATGGGCTGGACCCATTGTCCAGTTCTCAAACATCACCACTGCACTTGATTTCAGTGAGTCCAACCGTCCCTAAAAATCAACCACAGGTCCCAGAAATCCTAGTATTTTCCACGAGAAACTCACTTCCTCAGACTGCGCATGCCTGGAAAGGGCACACTGATTCTCTGTCCAGGGCCCGTGCTGCCTTGGGCTGTGGGCAGCACCCCATCCCCCATGCTGGGCGCCCCCCACCTGCTATCTCCTGGCAGCCAGTCCTCTCTTCCTCCTCCTGTGTCAGGCAGGTGACCAGTTACCCAGCCCGCAGCCCACAGAAGGACAGGCCAGCCAGCTCTGCCATTTGTCCTGCTCTTCTGGGACAGGCATAGAACCAGGAGTCCTCCAGGTAGCAGAACAAGCTCAGGGCTTCGGCATACAGTGCATCCTGAGGTCCCTGGGCAAGTGTGAGCCATGGGTGAGCAACTTAGCCTCCTTACACTTCCGTTTCCTTACTCTTCTTTTTATAAAAAATTTATATATTTAGTACAGGGTCTGTAGGGCCTCACTATAGAGGCTGGACTCTGTAGTGATCCTTCTGCCTTCAGCCTCCCAAGCGCTTGGATTATAGGCGTGTGCCAGTGTGCCCAGCCTCAATTGCTGTCTCAGTGTGCTCTGGGGGTGGGGTCAGCAGGGCATGCCAGGGATCGAACCCTGGCTGCTACACTCTGCCTAAGCAGGGTCTTCAGTCCGCTGAGCTAAATGGCCGGTCAGTCCTTCCTTCTGAACACTATGGTGAGATTTCAGAGGCCAAGGGCCCAGGGCATGTGGGCACGCCCACTGTTCTGGGCCGCTCCAGGGCCTACCCTGGGGAGCAGGCTCCCTCCCTGGCCACTGGGGCGATAGTGCAGACAGCAGATCGCTGTCCGGCTCAGGGCCTAAACCCCCCACTCTGTCCACGAGCAGCATCCTTGGAGCCCCACACTCAGGTTAACAGCTTGCCTGTGAACTGGTTATCTTTTGTTTCTGAGCTGTCCAAAGGCTATCAACAGAGGAAGTGGATGACCAAGCAAACAAGCAAAATTAGGGAAAGGTTCTAGTGACTTTCTGGAACCTGCGACTGTACATGGTAGAAGGAGCTGTGTGGCTGTGATTGCATGAAGGATTTTGAGATGCATTTTTCTCTCTGGAGGGGCCAAACAGAATTACAAAGCTCTGTGGAAAGGACAGAAACAGGAAAATGAGAAGCAGACAGAATGATGGAAGAATCCAGAACTAGAGGAGGAGACAGATGGGAAGTAGAGGAAGGGCCAGGAACCAAAAAGGCAGCGGCCTCTGGGGTCTGCCCTAGAGCGGTAGGCCTGGGCTGCTGCCACCTTGATTTTGGTCAAGTGAAATCCCTCAGACTCAGGCAATGCAGAGCGACTGGACAGTGAATGTGTCCTGCTCTGAGCCACTAGGCAGGAGGTGCGTGGCTACAGCAGCAGGAGGAAACGAACAGAAGACCCCTCAAGAAAGGATTGGAAAGGTGGATTCGCTTTTAAATCAAGTGGCTAAAAGAGTCTTGGTAGTGAGGCCTGGAAGAACGCACGGCACGTGCTCACCCCAAGACGCCCTGACTGCACGCGGGTTTTCTCTGTGCTGCTTGAGCGCTGGAGGGTGACATAGAAAGAAGAGCGAGAGGCTGTCAGAGGCAGTGACCCGACGTGCTCTGCGGCAAGACACGACTCCTACCTGGTCTCCTCTGTGGCGGCACCTGCGGGCTGATGGCGTTGGTGCCCATGATGACGTACTCGTAGTGCACGCCGGGGTTGGGCTGCTGGTGTATCATCTGGTGACATGAAAATCAGCGTCACTGCACTCAGCACACACGCGCAGCCTCTTTCCTGCTGGCCTAGGTTTCAATGGCGCAAGTGGCAGCCCGGGACTCAGCAGGTCGACAAGTTAAATGGTGCGATTTCCAGATAGCCTCTCACCAATTGCTTATTTGCATTTTTTTTTTTTTTTTTGAGACAGGCAGGCTTGCTAAATTATTTTGGTTGGTCCCAAACTTGTGATCTTCCTGCCTCATCCTCTGGAATAGCTGGGACCACAGGTATGCACCACTATGCCTGCGGTCACCATATGCTTTTGAGGAATGAAGAATTTGATCCTTTAGTGAATCAACAGAAAATTAGGCCATGAGTGGAACTTTTTACAAGTTCCCAGTAGGAAGCTGCGAGGAACAATAGCAGATGACTCCTGTTGCCAGGAGTCATCTCCCAGGTAACCCCTACCGTGGTGCAGGTTTGGCTCAATGTCCCAAGTAGGTAAATACACTTATGCTACAGAAGAATCAGTTTGATCACTAGACAGTTAGGCAAGGAGTCAGACAAAGGAGGCTATGCCATTTTGGGCAGGGTGGGCCTGGGACATTAGGGTCCTTCCAAGTCTCACACTTGACCAGGGAGGCTGGCTCAGGGTTGGCCCTAGCCTTCCTTCCTTGTTGGATCTTAGGGTTCTGCCCTCTTTCATCCACAGAAAGCCTCAGATCCATGAAGAGATCAAGTTGGAAAAAATAATTTGGAAAGTACATATCCCTGGATCTCATGCGTTCAAACCAGGAGAACCAGCAAAAGCTGCACAGGGCAGTGGAATTCGGTAGCTGAACAGCATTGGGACAGAAACAATTAGAAATGAGCATCTATTTCCTAAATGTCTCCCTGTCCTTCAGCTGTCATGGGGCTGGCAGGAGGGCTCCACAGGGCCATGGGACCTGAACATAACTTGGGCATGGGAGCTGAGTAAGGAGACCCTGCTCTCTTTGCTACTGCTGTCTCAATTGCTTTATGCAGCTGTTGTGGGTCCCCGAGCACAGCCCTGAATGCCCCAGATCTTTAGTTCTTTATCTGGAGAAGGAGGAGAGAACTTCAGCTGGTTTCTTAGTGTTGTTGATCCACTAGTGTCTCTGAGGCCCTGCACAGGGAGGCAGAGCTGCAGATTCTTCAGCTTACATCAGCATCATCTCTTTCACCCCTTCTGACTGTGAAGTGGGTCACCCAGAGACGGGGACCCAGAAGCAGCCAGGGTCCAGACCCCAGGAGCCAGCACCAACTCCTGGGCACAGAGAGAACATGACACTGAGCACAGAACCCCCAGGGGACACAGTGGTGCTGGCTCAGGCCCCCGCTGGGTGCCTCTATTCCTTGGCTTCCTTTTGCACACTACTTTTACTCTTTCCCTTTCATTCCACCACTGTGAGTCCTGTGCCATTTATGGAATTATTGTTGGCCACCTTTTTCAGACCACCCACAGCAGTCCTTCAACAGCCTGCATCTTTACTTCTGATACCATTCAAAATGTACCCGGAATTAGCCAACGGGGTGGACAGCCTAAAAAAACACCTCGAATGAACCATAACAAGGCTTCCTTTGTAATTTCTAGTCCACTACACCCAGGAGGAATGGACCCAGAACTATAGGGTTGGAGAAGTAATCATAATGCAATTAATAATATTTCTAAAACTCTGACACAGCAAATATCATATAGACCAAGCCGGCTTTGGGGACATCGAGAAAATGTGTATTTATGGGTGGGCTCATTCTGTCTATCCAAATGTTATTTTAAGCTCTTATTTCTTGTCACCCTTTATTTCCTGATATTTTCAGAAGACTGGATTCCGATCTTTCCTTTAAAAATAGGGACCATTTTTAACCCATTGGTAACTTAACATTTTCATTTCTATTTTCTGGTGTACCCTGGTGTTGTCACTCTGAGCTTTACTGCTTTAGCTGGCACAGGCTGGGGGCTCCTTTCTTCCTTGGCTATGTTAGAGTTTGAAGTAGTCATGTCTTGCATGAGGCATTTGCTTTCTTGTGCCGTGAAGTGAACGCACGCCAAATTAGCACTAGCTGGAAAGTGCTTTTTGGAGCCCCAGTGCTCGTGAAAATAGAGGATAAGTTTGCCTGTGATTTGGTTCAACAAATAACCTTGGCTTCACTGGGTCAGTAAAATCTGAGGGTAACAAGCATCTGGGAGAGGCTCATTTTTCTATGAGCTATGTACACTAAGAGGTAAGTGGCAAGGATGGCAAGCATTAAAGGGTATCTCAAATGGGCTCTGCACAAACCACTGTATGGAACCTAGGCGATGATTTGTTCCTTATTTGTTCTAAGTGTGTTCCTTGGATGCAACCAACACAAACTCCAAAGAGTAATCCAGAAATATCAAACTCACATAGACATCCAAGATCTCGTTAGTGGGTCCTTCGGCCAGGAAGGATTCTCCAGCAGTGCTCGAAATCTCATTGGGACGCTTATAGGTGAACATGGTCCCTCCACCCTCGTATTTTCCAGGACGGTCAATTGCCCAGTTGCCGTTGATGATGGAGCGGCCTGATCGACTTCGCAAGGCTGTTGAGAAAAATGAGATAGCTCCTCAGGTAAGTTCAGGTGCCGGGCTCATTCGTTCACCATCCAGGGCTTCCTGAGAGCCAAGCCTGTGCTAGGTATTGAAGGAGGCAGGCCCTGGGCCACAGTAAGGCAGCCAGAACACCATCTCCTTGGACTTCGGTGCTTTCCCAACCCTGTCCCCCTCTGCCACTTGGGTTTTGAGTAGAAAAGAAGGATGGGCATGGCCAGGAGAGAAGGATGTGGAAAGAAGAAAGGTGGGGAGAGATTACAAAGCAGGAGAGGGGAAAGGAATTGATATCACATGCATTCCCATGTGGGAGGTTGCACTTGGGCAGCCCAGAGGCTGATTTTGGCCCGCAGACAAGCTTGGTTTGGGTTTTGCAGTGTTTTTGTAATTTTTAAAATTTTATAATTGAGCCTAAAATCAAGAAATGGGAAATTTCATGTAAAAAATTTTAGAATTCTGGCTTTTCTTGTAAAACAGGAAGACGTAATATTGGCTCCTCACCCCTTCCTGGCACCCACCAGTAGGAGCCTAGCAGAACTGCCTCTCCACGGGGAGCTATGCGTCCCCACTCCCCTCCTTCCCTGCCACCTCTGTGGCACCCCCATGCTGAAGCTGAGCTGTAGGTCATGGTTACAGACAACTTAATCACTTATTATCATGCCCACATTTTTTTTCCCTTATGAAATGGAGTTTTTTGTACAATGCCCCTTGTACATCTGCTCAAGGTGGCAAAGCAAAAGATAGACCAAAGGGGTCAGTCACGTGGTTTTCCTTCACACCTGGTCAGCTTCACTTATTTCTGACCCTCCCTGGCTTTTGTGGGTATTGGAGTCTGTGGGCTGCATTAGATACTTCCCAACCCCCACCCTACCACCACCTGTCAAATGCAATCACAGGGACCCTGCTAGGCAGATGTTCTTATCTCCATTTCCACAGATTGGCTTAGAGGGAACAGGTGCAAGTTTACAAGGATCATAAGACACAGATCTGCACTTTGAAGTCCATATCCAGAAGGGAGATGAGAAAAGGGAAGAACACAGAACAGGGGGCTTGGGTTAGAAGAAAGGGGGGATCTGAAGGTAGAACTTCTCCACTGATGCTGGCACTTGGAACCCACAAGCCCATGGTGGCTTGGGCTTAAGAGAAGATCCTATCTTTAATGCCATATTGTGTATTATGGACCCATGGATCTGTGATGGCCACCAGCTCTCTGCAGCTTCACCTCCCCGAGTACATAAATTTAACATGAATCATTTATTATGTTGGGTCCTTTTTATTTTCCTGTTCTTTTCTTTCTACCACGCATGAAATTCAGGGCCTCACACTCCCCAGGCAGGCTCTGTACCACTGAGCTATATCCCTGAATCATTTATTACAGAAAAATGTGTCCATACACAAAAGTAGGGAGCTCACATACTGAGCCCCATGTAGCATCACCCAGTTCCAACATGTTTCACTTTGCAAATCGCAGACCCCCTTTCTCCTTGAAGTTTCCAGTCTGTTACAAAAATATTCTATTTTTTCTTATGCCTATTTGCAACAGTGTTTTTTGCATGAGCCTTCCTGGAGGCCCAGCTCGTGGAGTAAGAAGCTTCATGAAGAGTCTCCAACGAAGCCGGGTGTGGTGGTGCATGCTTGTAATCCCAGTACTCGGGAGGCTGAGGCAGGAGGATTGTTGTGAGTTCAAGACCAGCCTGAGCTACAAAGTGAGCTTAAGGCCAGCCTGGACTGCATATTGAGCCCCTGTCTCAAAAAGACAAAAAAAAAAAAAAAAAAAAAAAAAAAA
>PVKA01000104.1:230769-252378 GCA_004027165.1 Ctenomys sociabilis | reverse complement strand
TCCTGGGAGGCTGAAGCAGGAGGATGGCAGTTCAAATTTAACCTAGATGACTTAGTGACTTAGCAAGACATTGTTTTTGGAATAAGACAAAATTAACAAATAGGCTGAAGATGTAGTTCAATATGAAGACATTGGGCTCAACTCCCAGTTGGAATGTAAGTATACTTGGAATGAAAAGGCAAAGAACTCCAGACAAAGACAGGCAGGGAATGATAGATAGGAACTTTATAGGAAATCCAGTATTCCATAAGAAAATGAAATTACACTCTGCCTCACTTATAACTTAAGAAATGCAAATCAAAACCACTGTGAGACATTTTTGACTCACCAGGCTGACAAACATTTAAAAGAATGTGACGCTGTCACTGTTACCAGGTGTGTAAGTAACCAAGAGTCCACAACACGGCTGGTGAGAATGGAAACTGAGCCAGCCACAGTGGAGGCAGTTTGATTACACTGGTGAAACTTTAAATGCCCATGTGCTTGGACCCAAGAATTTGGTTTCCAGGAAACTATTTAAGCAGTATTCTTCTATAAATATATAAAAGCATTTGTAACCAAGATTTTTTTTTTCCAAGCTGGAGATCAAACCCTAGGCCTTGTGTAAAACTAGTTCATCTCTACCACCAAGCTACACCTCCACCCCTAGCAGATTTTTTAAAATAGAGAAAACCCTGAAGTGACCAAATGTCCATTAGTACAGGGCTGGTTATGTAACCTGCAACATTGGACACCCACACAATGGAAGACCCAGAGCCTCACACACTACGAGATGGGTTGGTGTAGCTGGGTGTGGAGAGAGCTCTAGGATACATCTGGAAGGGAAACAAAGGCAGAATAGTGCATTATTCATATGATTTCATTTGCATATAGAACTGCTTAGTAAAGCTATAAAAGTTAACATCCAAGGAAAGGAACTGGGACTTAAATTGCAATGGGAGATAAGAAGGGAGATTTATTTCTTACTTTATCTTCTTACTAGCATTTAAAATCTGTCTTACCCTATAAGTTGATTATCTTCATGAAAGCTTAAATAGTTGCAATTGTATAAAGAGCCTGGTACAAGACAGAACTGTCCTGCGGAGAGCAGTCGCTTTCCCTTTGTAACAGCTTCTCCTTAAAATCCCATTCACAGCATCAAAAGCTCAGAATTGAGGTAGTTTCTCCTAGGATTTTATTGCTGGGAATTATCTGGAAACCAAAAGTCCACTAAAAAACCATTTGAAGTACTGTGCAGGAGAAAATTGCAAGAGCTGCTTTAGGAAATAAAAGCTGGGAACTCTGAGCCTGTTTTGTTTTGTTTTGTTTTAAACCACTGACTCCTGTTACTCCCACACCTTCTCTATAGGTTTGGATGAATCTTTAAATCATACTATAACGAATCATTTTTAAAAATCTGATTTTTAGCAAAACGGTTCTAATTTGCTATGCCCACGGATGGGTTCTGAAACAGTTCCATGCCTGGCCCCACTTGGCCTTATGTTTAGAAAATAGCCACTTCTATGCGCTGGCAACAGCTCCAGGCACTGCCTGCATCCAGGACGATTTCACCGAAGGTGCAGGTGGTGTGTAATTCTCCCTATGGCCTATGTGCAGGGAAGACCGAGTTTTGGGTATGGTCTGTTTGGAAGGCAACCTTCAAGCTATGGAGGAAATCAGGCTTATTCCAGTTTTCAGTAACCAGCTGAACTAAACTATTTGTACCAACAGTGCTTGTCTCCAAGATTCACGTGGGAATAGCTTACATGAGGTGTGATTAAAAAAAAAAAGGGGGAATTTACATTATTTTTATGTATTTATGTATTTGGTAAGGGTCGTACTGTGTAGCTTAGAGTGATCCTCCTGTTTCAGCCTCTCCAGCGCTGGGACTATAGGTATGGGCCACCATGCCTAGACTTGGTGGCCGGCTCAGTGTGCCTGGGGTGGGTGGTGGGAGGGGCATGTGGTGCCAGGGATGGAACCCCGGTCCCTGTGCTTGCCTAAGCAGGTGCTTAGTCCACTGAGCTATCCAGAAGTCCCCTTTTGTGAGTCCCTCTCTTTGTGCTAAGACAGGTCAATGTCCTGTAGAGTCAGAGTCACATGGTGGCAGATGTGACGAATAAGGTGGGCGATGATGCCCTGTGACATTTTTATGATCTTGTCTTTGTGCAGGATGGCTCGGGTAGCAGTATTCACTGTATTTTTGATCACACCAGATAAAGACACCCACACAACAGGACTTCCAGAACTGCTCCAGTAAATGGCAAGAATGATAGGGCAAGTATATGCATTTGAAATGAGGAAGAGTATTTTGAGGGGGTTAACAGTGACGTGCCTTCTACTGTAACAATTTTGTTTTTAAAGCAAACATCCACCATGGATGTAAGCCCTATTCTCACACCCTTGACCCCACTCTGTTGGGAGGGCTGAAGTGGGGAGGTCATTCCCTGTGCAGGAAGGAGCCAGCCTGAGAACATGGGAGCCATTGCAGCTTGTTAACTGACTGAGGGTAGAGAGGCTGAAATTGACATCAACCTCTTATAAATGCTCTACAATTCTTGGGCAGATTCCTCTTCTCAGCGAGAGAGAGAGAGAAAGAGAGAGAAAGAGAGAGAGAGAAAGAGAGAGAGAGAGAGAGAGAGAGAGAGAGAGAGAGAGAGAGAGAGAACTAGAACCTTCCCCTTACCCAGCTACTGTCTCGTGCCTAGCTTTTCCTTTCTCGCTGCCATTCTTTCCCAGAGTACACCCAAACACCACTCATGATGATCAAACCATTTGCTCCCAGCATCAAACAAACCATGTGATTTCCTCACAGCAAGCAGACCACTGTGACCTAGAAGTCTGTTTCTTGTTTTGCAAAAATTAAGGTTAAGTCCTTCCTACCTGCAGAACTCCAAACTCATAGTGTTTTAGCAGTTCTACTGGGAGACAGTGAAACAGGTCCCAAGTCAGGGCAGTCAGGCATCACTGACTGCTAAAGGTCAGAAACCTGGCTCCTTTGCTGGGCTTCCATGGAAACCTGCATGTTGGTGACCTCCACAGGAGACTCAGAATACGTTGGCTAATGTGGGCAGCCTGAAGATAGAGCGTAGCTATTCATTACAGATGACCAGCTTGGAGGGATCTGTGAATCCATCTTTATTGTCACCAATCTCCATCACAAAGCCAACATCTTCTGTTATGAATCTTGGCAACAAGCTATAGTTGTATGCAGCGCGGAACTTTTGTCACGGATAGAAATCACACATGTAGTCATATGACACTGCAGATGTTATAGCTACTTTGAAATAGTATTTAAAACTCATCATTACTTTGAAATTATAGTCATTATTAGACCCTTCAGGGGAACTTCTATTTCAATGTGAAAAAACATGTTATTATCCAGCAAACTTGTTTTTCAAAAATATTTTTAGAACCACATGTCCATGTTTTCTTTTGTGAATTTGAAACATGGTTCTGAGAAGGTATTCATAGATTGCTTGTGCACATCTGGATATTTCTAGCTAAGAAATAGTGGCCATGCTCACACCTGGTTATTTCTACTTAAGAATTCTAATCTCAAAGAAGTTCTCCTTTCTTTTGGACCCAAATGGTAAACATGTGCAGTGAAGCATAAAGATTCTGTTAACAACAATGATGCCAACAAAAAGCCAACCTATTTTCTTAGGCAGCCCAGGCCCAGTTTGATATAACACCCAAGCTATGGTTTCTTTGACACAAATACACATACACATCATACAGGAGTGTTTCATTTGAGAGTCACTTTGACTCTCTGAGTTTGGACAGACTGGAGCCTGTGTAATTTTCCATGAGATGATGTAACAGCTTTGGAATAGATATCAGAGAGTATCAGAGAAAAGTTGGGTTTCTTTTTGGTGTCCTATAATCACAAGCTTAAGAGGTTTAAATAAAGGAAAATGCCAAGGCTTTGTTCTTATTTCATTGCTAACTTACAGCTAAGGATCGCTACTTCTTATTCTTTAATATATTGGAATATTTACTTTGGCTCTGAATTTCCTTTACTTACCAATTTTCAAAACAACATACTTTCAAGGTGTGTTTTAAAGCCTCAGATAAGTCACATGGAACTGATCCCATCTATAAGAATTAAACATGGCAAAGAAGGACTGGGGGTCGATGCTCGACGATGGGGGCTCCCAGGGGGCAACACGAAGAGAGAGGCTGGTGACCTTGCCCTGGGCTGCAGAGATCTCTGGATGGTGGTGTGTGAACCAGACAGAAGATGGAAAGGCGTTGGGACAGACGATGGCATGGACAATGTGGGGGCAGAATGGAATGTCACCATGGAGAAGGGGAGTCCCGTGTGGTGATGCTGGAAGGGATGACACAGGCAGGCTGGGAGTTCAGCAGCCACTGGAATGGAGCTGAGTAGCCGCAAGCCAAGGAATGCGGAGGGGCGCCAGTAAGCACGGGCAGTGCGAAGGCAGGCATGGTTCTGAGGTTCCCCCAGGCTCCCACAAAGCAGCCGGTTCTGCTGACACCTTGATTTCAGAATGCTGGGCTCCAGGACTGCGAACGGGCGAGTTTCTGCTCTGCTAAGCCCCCTGTAGTTTGTGGGATTGAGTAATGGCTGCCCTAGGAAATGAATTCAGATCCCCATTACCTAATTTATGTTGTGAGCTCCAGCATTGTAGTCTTTGGTGGTTGTGGGCAGATGGGTATTTAGATTGGCTTGCAACTGAGTACAACACCAATATTTGAAGCCAGAGTTTTAAAATTAAATAGACCTACTCTAACTAGAAGAAAAAGCCCAGAGCCTAGTTCCCAAATCATTAGTACCAAGCCTGTGGCTAATTTGGGATGACATTGGGGAATAAGCAAGAATAGCTGATTTTGACATCATGGGACAACTAGTGTTCTACATTTTACTACACTATGAGCCAAAATATCTTTACCTTTGATTTTAAACCCAAAAGACCTCCATATTCTGTTCTAAGTACATGCTCTAATTTTGAAAAAAAAATGTAAACACATAACTATATTTACTTCATTGCTGTTCAGGATACTATATAACCCAAAGGGCACTCAATGTTGGGGTTTTGGTTAATAGTTTTAGTTATAAAAATGGATGAATAAAAATTGGAAATGTGAAGCAAAAGCTTGAATGCAAGCCCACCAGGGTTCCAGAGTTATAACCAACATGGCACTGTTGCTGAGGGATTAAAAATGGTGACACTGATTCATGCTTAACTAGTGAAGGGATAGCAGGAGCAGTCAACCTACAATACACAGGATGTCCTAAGATGTTAATTTCATATAAGGGTTTGTCACAGAGACACAAATAAACCTTAAATGGCTATTTTTTGAGTATGAAAATGCCATCAATAGCTGAATATCATATTTAATGTACTTTGGGAGCAAATATGGAAGAAAGAAATTTCCTTTTAGTTATTTTGATGGTTGAGCTATGAAACACCTCCAGGACTTGACACTTACTCTGGAAGCTAGCAGGGGCTGATGGGAAAGCTTATGGGGCTGTCGTGGATCTCTAGTTAGCTTTAGGATTTTTTTTTTTTTAATGTATTTAGGACAGGGTTTACAGGGTCTCACTACACAGATCAGACTCATAGCGATTCTCCTGTTTTCAGTCTCCCAAGCAAGTGTGCGCCACCATGCCCAGTCTCAATCATTGTCTCAGCGAGCCCTGGGGGGCGGGGCTGGCACAGCACTCCAGGGATAGAACCCTGTCCCTGCATCCCACTAAACAGGCGCTTTAATCTGCTGAGTTATCTGGCTGGCCAGCTTGAAGATTAAGAAGACCACTTCCATATGTCTTCTGCTAGGTTGCTCTATCAGATAATTTTAGTTTAAAAGTTTTCTTAACTAAAAAAAAAAAAAAAAATCCAAAAAATGAATGAGGCAGGATAATAAGTTCTCATCTCGACCCCATCAGCAGGCTTAAGAATCGCTGAGGCAGAGCCATCCTTGCTACCGTTATCTGCTCTAACTGCTACCTCAACTTTTCACTTCCCAAAGCTCTTTCAGGGAGGAAGTCTCCTCTGGAAGTAATCACTCAGTTAAGACTCCAAGGATATCCTTTATTTGCTTCTTCACTTTCCTTCCATTTCCAAAGGGGCGACAATGGAATGCAGAGTGGAGCTCAGCGGGGATGTGACCCCAGCCCCCAGGGTCGCCGCTGCTCTTGGGGTGCTGAGCAGTGAGAAGTGGGAGGGTCCGTTACAGCAGTGTGGGGGCGAAGCTATGGATCTCAGTGTGAGCCCTACGCGCCCGCCGGCAGAGTGCCAGAATCAAAGAACTTCTTAGAAATGAGAATCCTCAGGCTCCACTTCTGACCTGTCTTAGTCCCTTCTGCGTTGCTGTAAATAATACCTGACTATGGGTTATATACAAAAGAAAGAGACTGATACCTAACCACACTCTCTGATCACGTGTGCACGCGTGCACATATATTGAATATTCACCTAAGCATATTTCTATTTCAGATAGTCTAGAACTTCTCCATGAGGCATGAAACACCAACACATCTGTATCATTTCTATCTCTATTTATATCCCAAGGCAGAAGATAGGCACCTTAACTGCTCAATTTAATTTTGTTAATCCTGCTTTTGCATTTTATTATGTTTTATGCAATAGACATTTCTCAAACTTGCCCATGGTAGGTCCTAAGCCATCCTGAAACCTACCCCATGGTCATTCACAGAGTTACTGAGTGCCTTTTCTATACTTAGGCACTGTCCTTGGAGCCAGAGACATAGGGAGACAGATGCCCAGAACTCTCCAAATAACTTTGCCCACGATCCTGTGGGGCAGGATTTTCCAGATGAGAAGAGGAAGACCCAGGAAAGATACGTACTCTGATAACAGTCATGTAGCAAGTAAGCAATAGAGCCGTGGTTTGGTCCTGGGTGTGCTCAGCCTTTTCCTATGCCCGTCCCCTTCTATTCCACTTGGGAATAAGGAAGGGAACTGGATAAGGCAGCGTTCACAGATTATGAGACATCATCAAGTATACATCTTCTTAGGTATCACATCAAATTCATCTATGAACTCTTTAACCGGAGTTTTAGTTCCACTAAAACATCAGTGCTTTCCTTCTGATATAATAGCATTCATCATTTCCCACTTATTACTTAAGATGGCTCAAATGACCTCTTTACAATTTGGAGGAAGTTAGAGATGATTTCAGGTTTTTTTTTTTTGTTTGTTTGTTTGTTTTTTTTTTTGGTGGTACCAGGGATCCAACTCAGGACCTTGTGCTTGCCAGGCACGCCACTTATTCCACTGAGCTATTTCCCCAGCCCAAGAGATACGATTTCAGGACAAGAGAATTAGCGCCTAAATTCTACTTTGATCTCCATACTGGTGGCAAAGTCCATAGTTGTGGGCCCTGATGATGCCCTGGTTGTCATGGTGAGGAGAGGGACTTGTGAAATATTACAACAGAGTCAGGCACAAATCTAATGAAATAATTCTTCCACGCCAGATGGGAGACACTCAAGCATGACATTAATAAAATCTAAGATTCTGCAAGATTCTGTGAGTCTGACTCTACCTCCTTCACAGAACCCCATGGGGGTAGCAGCTTCTGAATGGGGAAGAAACACAGGAAAGGCAGAGGGGCGGTGTGGGAATGGAGACCTCAACAAGCAACCATCGGAACTGTGTGGAGGACACGAGGATCTCAAGAGACTAATAAGAAAGGCCAAGCCAGCCGGGGAGATAGCTCAGTAGAATAAGTGTTTGCCCGGCAAGCGCAAGGGTCTGAGTTCAATCCCTGGTTCCCCCACAAAAAAAAAAAAAAAAAAAAAAAAAATTAGGCCTTGTTTGGGGGCTGGGGAGATGGCTCAGTGGAATAAATGCTTCCCTGGCAAGCTCAAGGGCCTACCTAAGTTCAATCCCCAGTTCCTCAAAAAAAAAAAAAAAAAAAAAAAAAGAAGGGCCAAGCCAGTTTGTGAGGGCTACAGCAGAGCCACCATATATATGGTCCTGGAACAGGAGGACTGCATGGTTGGCAAGGAGACCATGTCAACTGTCCTTCTCTTCAGTGGGATCCCAGGTGGGTTCTAGAGGCCGCATGGCTAGCACCTTGGATTCAGATGCTCCTAGTTTTAAACTAAACTTCCAGAATGGGTGTGGTTTGGCTTGAAAAATCTGAGTTGTCTAATTATTAGTCATGATATTAAATGATGATAATGGCATTGACTCAACAATCAACTTTGACAGATATGAACTTGATGTCTTACAATCTATTAATCTCAATTCCCTTGTGTTACCACTTTGCAGTTACTCCATTTCCTACCTTTCATCCTTTGGCTACTGTTGATATGTTCTCTGCATCTGGTTGGCTTTTCCTGGGATGTCATAACAAATGGAAGCATTTCTGGTTACACCTGTGTTCTTTCACTTAGTATAATGCACGTGAGATTAACCAGTGTGGCATGTATCAAGTTGGATCTTTTCATTGTTGAGTACTATTCCGTTATTTGAATGTGCCATACATTCTCCAGTTACAGGGGTTCTGGGGGTAACTGGATTGTGGATGTATGATACTCAATTATGGCTGTGTGATACAGCCACAGTCAGGCCACTGACTGGTTTAGCACCAGTCAGTTCTAGGTATGGATGATGAACTTATTAAAGAGGGAAGACCCAATCTAGGTGTGGATAGAATAAAAAGAGAAACAAGAAGAAGGAGAAGGAGAAGGAGAAAGAGTAGAAATAGGAGAAGGAGGAGGAGAAGGAGGAGGAGGCAGAGAAGGAGAAAGAGGAGAAGGAGGAGGAGAAGAAGAAAAGTAGAAGAGGAGGAGGAGGAAGAGGAGGAGGAAGAGGACGAGGAGGAGGAGAAGGAGGAGGAGGAGGAGAAAGAAGAAGAAGAAGAAGAAGAAGAAGAAGAAGAAGAAGAAGAAGAAGAAGAAGAAGAAGATCATCATACCTCTTCCTGCCTGCTGCACCGCAAGCCTTTTCTCTTCTGTGATGCCTGTCTTCCTGCTCTGTGGCAGTGACACAGAAGGACTCTTTTATAAACTGTGAGCCAAAATAAACCTCTCCTCCTGTGACTTGTGAGTGCCAGGTATTTATCTCAGCCCTGAGAAAGTAACTCAGCACCTGGGGATTATACTATGCGAGCCAAATTTGTCACAGTCTACTTAACATTGATATTTACTATTTCAAGTAAAATGTAGAATTCTTAAGAACAACAACTGGCCAGCCAGATAGCTCAGGGGATTAAAGTGTCTGCTTAGGCAGACCCAGGGACTGCAGGGAACACAGGGACTGGGTTTGATATCCAGCTTGCTTGGGCCGGCCCTGCCCCTGGGGCGCGCTGAGATGGTGATTGAGACTGGGTGGTGGCACCCATGCCTATAATCTCAGCATTTGGGAGGCTGAAAACAGGAGGATCACTATGAGTCTGAGCTGCATAGTGAAACCCTGTGGACCTTGTACTAAATACTTAAAACAACAACAACAATGGGTGCGGAGGAGCTACTGGTTTGTGAGGAAGTGGAGCAAATGGGAAATCTCTGTCTTGTGTTCCGTCCACTCGATTTTGCTGTGAAACTAGAACTACTATAAAAAAATTTCTTGGAAAAGCTGAGATTAAAACTTAAAAGAATTTAAAAATTCTTAAAGTAGGGCCCTTTACTTCTTCTGTTTATGTTATATTAGCCATATTCATGGCTTCTACATACCATGTTACATGATTGCTTTCACTAATCTTGCCTGTTCTACAGAGCTTGAGGCTATCTCTTTGTCTTTTTTTCACATTTAGGATAGGGTCTACAGGGTCTCACCACACAGATTGGATTCATAGTGATTCTCCTGTTTTCAGCCTCCCAAGTGCTGGGATTACAGGCATGTGCCACCATTCCCAGTATCAGTTGCCACTGTCTTTTATTTTTTTAACCTCACAATAATCTTGTAATTTAGGTAACAGTTATAAAGAATTTTTTTTTTTTTTTTTTTTGTGGAACCAGAGATTGAACTCAGGCCCTTGGACTTGCCAGGGAGGTGCTTATTCCATTGAGTCATCTCACCAGTTATAAAGAATTTTAAGAGAAGCAAACTGGCAAGTTAGGTGTCTTGTTGGGGGACTTTCATAGCTGGCTAAGAGCAGAACCAACACTCAATCCTGTATCTCTTTGCTCCTATTTCTTCCTCCAATACTAGGCTGTCTTTTGCTCTGTGTATTGTAATGTTATAGCTTTGGTATGGAAAATAGGGTCTGCGTGGCACAGGAAGTATTACAAATTTGTAAAGAATATGGGCAATAAAAGTATCCAGGTTAAAGACCAGTTCTGTACACCAAAGTTCATGAAGAAAAAGCTCAACCCAGGTGAATACTCCACTTGTGAGTGGAGATCCTGAGAACTTTCTGCCAACAGTATTAGCACAGTGATAGCACAGTGAGCTGGACAAGCAGCACTCAGAGCCACCGTGTGACACCTACATGATTAGCAGAAATCAACCTGGGCCTGGCCTCTATGGCATGGGGCCAGCCACAAACTGGCTGAGGCTGCTCGCGTTTTCAACTAATACACAGCTTAGGTCCATGGTCATTTTTCTTGGCTCTTTTCCACTGGGGATTTTCTACTTGTATTCATCAAAAACAATCAAGTTTCCAACTACTGTTGGTTAAGAACAAATTTCATTTCTGTGGAAATCCTCTTTCCTTTCTTTTGTGGTTTTATAAACTGTGTTCCTTGGAGTTCAAGAGATTTTCATTAAGTTTCCAGATTCCCATGAGGAATCCTCGTGGGTCCACATGGAGAAGAGGGTGAAATGGGATGCGAGGGAGGAACCTTCCTATTTCTTTGCTTTAGGTATTTTTTTCTGAACTTGTTCCTCAGAATTAAAAAAAAACTGAAAACCCCCACTTCTGAGCACTGTCTCCACTCCCCCAGGGGGGAAGGAACTTGAGATTGTTCTACTTTGGTCTAGCTCTTCATGGAAGGTTTGAATTCATCACCAAGAAGTGACATCCACCCTGGCTCTGAGTAGCTCCAGTGACTGCGAACTCCCCACACCTCCAATAGTTCATCCTGTCCTCTGCTTAGCTTGGATGTTGCCAGTCCATCCGAAGACCACTATTTCTCAAACTTACCCATCCATGGTAATCACTTAGTGAGTTAAAAAAAAAAAACGTACTGACTGCCCAACCCCCCAGCCCATTCTGATTGAGTTGGCTCAGGGAGCTGTCTGAGCAATGAGAGATTTAGAAGCTTCTCAGGAGACTGTAATTGGGAGCAAAGACCAGGAACCATGTCCTTAGCCCAAGTGGCACTCTCTATTTTTGGAATGTTCATCCTGCCTTTATTATATCTCACGAATAACAAGCCAAAGCCATCTTCCATTGAAGAAACTTCAAAACATTCTGAGAAGACAGCTCTACTGTCCTTTTCTCCCAGTCTTCCCTTTCCAATGAATATCCAGGCTTATTTCAGTTACTTCCTCCTCAGCCACCTTCATGGTTTCAGGTGAATGCTCTGGTTTTAAAATAAAGAACAGGCACAACCCCACACCATGCAGTCAGTAAGTAGCAGCACTGCTGGGGAGGCATTCAAAGCTCTCACTTCCAGCCTTAGCAATCCTTCCACCAGGCCTGATGGCCTTCACGGTAGGCCAGGGACAGGACCTCACAGAAGACAAACCTCCCTTCAAGCTGCTCTTTTCTTTGGTGAGGCGCCAGGGCCACCCAGGCTGTCTGCACAGTTAAGTGCAGCACCAGGCCTACGGGACAGGGGTCCCTGCCATGGTGCTGAGAGAACCGGCCAGGTTTCAGGGCGGTGTTACCTGCTCTTCATTTTAGATGCTAATAGAAATTATGTAGGGATTTAAAGCCTCCTTGGAGAGAGGCTGCCATGATCATGGCTGAACCAACCAACCAAGCAACAGCCTCAAAAGTCAGGGCATGGCGACAACCCACTTGGCCAAAACTCACAACCTGGATTCCTTCCTGCACAGCCATATGATGCCTTATTTTCCTTTTAGTTCTTGACTTGCCTCTTCTCTAAGACTTAACAAAATCTCTGCTATACAATCTTTCAATTCCTAGCTCAATTTTTTACCCCCCCAGACTCTGGTTTTCTGGCTGCATGTTTGGGATATTCTGATCTCCCTTACTGCAGACTCCCACTGCTAACCCTACAAGAGGTCTTTGCCTCCCTTCTGTCACTGATTGGCCTGAAAATAAGGTGTGACATGGGAGAGGGGAGGGGACAGCCCAAGCACAGGCAATAAATCCAGAAGCAGTGCTTTTTATTACCTCTGTGATGATAAATCGCCTCTCTCCTTGGCTGGGCTGGGCTCTCCCGGTCGCCCCTCCCTGTGCTGGCAGGCCAGGGGTGACACTTGGTTATGGGTCTTTTGGCCCTGGGGTTCTGTTTCTTTATTGTGTCCAGAGTGCTGGGCAGGACAAAAATCAACATGTAAGCAGGCTTTTGGAGGAAAAAACTCCATGCATGGTTCGGGTGGAAGGGACTTGTTGCCCGTGGGAAGCGATCTCCCCAAGACAGGGCAGCTTTCACGGCAGAGCTGAAAGCCAGAGAAAACTGGATTGCGACGGCTCCAAGAATATATCTTGCGAAACCCACTGCTTATTCCCAAGCAGTGCAAAAAAAGAGGGTATGAGATTGTTTTTATTTGAAAGGCATTTGTTTGGGAAAATGACGCTTTCTCCAAGCAAAATGTTAGCTTGCTTGGTTAGAAGTTAATTACAGTATTTATTGCTTCAAGCCAGCTTGGAATTTTGGCTTGAATTCTTTGAGGCCTATGATTCAGGGTGGAAATTACCTATTCAACTCAAAGCCAGCGGCTAAATGTTGATCTGATAACTGCTTCTTTCAAAAGGGCCCACTAGATAAGAAATAAGTCTCCTTGACGCTTTAGAAAGCAAAACTGCGGTTTCCAATCCAGGAACTTTCTCTTGGAGATGTGGGAATGTTTGTCACCAAGAAGGGCCAAACAAGGAAATGATTTAGAAGAGTAGACTGGTCAGTTGCCTTGATCCGCAAATTAATAATGTCCTTGTTCTTTTGATATCTCTAATATTTACATGTTGGTTTAATTAAAATATTTGGAGGTTGAAGTCCAGGGCAAGCAGGGGGCTCATGCGTTGGCTATGGGGCTCGACGGACTTTGCTGCTATCGTTCTAATCTGTCTCGAAAAGCAAACATTATCCTTGTTGGGCATCTTCCTTTGGCCCCATCTTCTGTGCTGATCAACTCCCTGGGGCCTCGGGTCACTGGGAGGTTGCTTTCTCCCTGTCTTCTCTTTGATGTCTATTTCACCCTTAACCTTGGGCTTTTCCCAAGGCTCTGGTCTCAGCCCTGTGGCTTTCTTCTTGCTGGGGGACGGGATCCCAGCTGCCACACCCCTGCACAGTACATGCACAATGTTCTACTCACTGGGCCCAGAGGTCTCTCTCTCTAGGCATCACGTTAACCATTCCCGCTAGGACATAGACTGCCCCTTCCGTGTCTCTTTCAGGCCTCGCTGCCGGGCATGGCATACAGAGGCCTCTGTCCACCCCTCTGACCCACCCTGTCATCCTGCCCAAGGAGAGCTGTAGCTGCAGGCTTTGGAAGGTGGCTGTGGTTGGCAATATACCAATACAGTTATGGCTTCTGGTCAACTCCCCATGCTATCCCCTGGGCCCTTCCCACTGTCCATCTTGAAGAGATGTTTCTCAGTGTATTTCACAGGTCCTGCTCACCTTCCCAAGGCCCAGCACAGGGAGCACAGACCCAGTGTGTTTCCTAAATGCCTCCAGTCTGATGATTCCCAAATTAGTCTCATCCTTTTCCTCCCAGCCCTGCTTCCACTTGCTCCCTGACAAAGGGCTCCTTCTTCATCCCCAGCATAAACTCCTACCTCCCTTATTCTGCCACAGACAGGCAGGGCTGTGCCTACCCTGCATTTGCCTGGAAGCTCCTGTCCCTGGAAGGAGAGAGCTGCATGTGGTAAAGGTGTACCTGAAGACCTGTCACTTAGTATTGTGGGTTGTGTCTAGTTGTCCCTCCAAAGCCTCATGCAGTCATGGGGCAGACTTTTAGACTGTGTGAGCAATTCATGATCCAGTGCTGGGATTATGGGTCTGAGTGCTTCTGGGATTATGAGTGTGAGTGCTTCTGGGAGTATGAGTGTAAGTGCTGCTGGGATTATGGATATGAGTGCTACATCCTGCCTGGGCAGATAGCTGAACGCAACACAAGGGAAACAGACTTGTACTCTGTAGCCATTGTTGCTGCTACTTCTCCCTTTTCCTCTCGCTCTTTGCTGTCTTCTGCCATCATGAAGTATGGACTGAAATCTCCACAAACTGTGAACTAAATAAAGCTTTCCTTAATTTTGGGTGTTGGGAATTTTGTCCCAGCAATGAGGAAAAAGTAAATGAGGCACTTAGCAACCATAAAACTCTGGCTTCTTGGAAGGGAAACAGTTGCTGAAAAGAGAAGGGTGGAGGATGGGAATCTAACTTAGACACAGGGATGGGTCTTTCTCCAGAGAAGCGCCCGTGGGTGTGAGGAGGTGCAGGGCGGCGCGGTGTGTGAGGTGGGAACAGCCGTGCCAAGGCCATGTGGTTCAGAGCAACTTGATCTGGAGAACTAACAGGAAGTCCAGTACACCCCTGTGGAGGAGGCCGGGCAGGGTGGTGGCAATGACATGGCACACAAGCACAGCATGGGCAGGAGTCGGCTGGGGCAGAAAGTGAGAAACTTCATAAGGCTGAGCCAGAGCTTTCTAACCATCCTTCTTGGACTCTTGTTCCTCATAACTAACGTACGAGCTCTTAACTTCAGAAGATCTTCAAGCCACCTTGAAGTGAAAAATTCATTCAAAAGACTTGACTTAATTAAAACAGTAAATTCAAGATGAGGAAGTGAATCAAATGAACTAAGAGTTTAAGCATGACCATGGGTTCCGCCGGCGGGTGGTGGCTTCCTTCCTCCTCCTGGTCCTGCTGTGAGGCTCCCGAAAGCAGTCTGCCCCTCCTCCTCAGTCTCAAGCACGCTTTGCTCCCTAGACAATTAGCAAAGGCCCTGGCGCAGGTGTCTGCGCATGCGCAGACCGAGACAGAAATATGGTCCGCACCATCTCATCAGGCGCATTTTTAATACAAAGTGGGACTTCATTATAATCCTTTAGGCTACCATCACATCACAGTTCTTCATCCCACGATGTCCCTTATTTATGTTGAGATAGGGTCTCGCTATATAGTTAAGGCTGGCCTCAAATTTCCTCCTGCCTCAGCTTCCGGAGTGCTGGGTTTACAGGCCTGTGCCACCATGCCCGGCCCTACCCTGTTATTTTTAATGGTTGATGAGTGTTTTGCAGGAATGGAAATCATGACATTTAATCATTTTCCTATTATTGGCTAGTTTGATTGCATTTAATTTTATCAGCTTGTGAAACTTGTTGCGGTGAATATTCTTGGACAGCTTTCTGTGATTGTTGATGCCTTTTCTAAACCCAGGCTTGCATCCTTTGGCAGATGATACCCTTGGCAGAACCCAGCGAGCACTGCCGCCTTGCCCCACTTCTCTCCGCTGCTGGATTTGACCAACACTTCAATTTGCTAGGCAAAGCCTGTGATGCACTTTACCACTGCTCACTGCCCTGATTACCTGCGGCATTAAGTGTGTTTACATATATTTTCAAATCACCGGCATCCTCCTACCCCCAAAATGATTGCTTGTATCCTTTTTGTCCCCCACTGTATTGTTTTTTCTTAGTCAATTATAGGAGCTTTAAAAAAAATGCTAAGGACATTAAATCCTTACATTTGTTACATTTTCAGAAATTTGTTTTAGTCTTACTTATTTTTAACAGACTTTTGACATATGGATTCTGCCATTTTTATTAAATAACATTCATAAATCTTTTTTTTTTTTTTTTTTTTTTTTTGCTACACTGGTGGGGTTTGAACCCAAGGCCTGTTGTTCTCTAGGCAAACACCCTGCCACTGAGCTATGTACCCAGCCTGAGAATTGTAACTCTTTCTAATGTTCACAGAGGCTTAAAGGGTTTAAGATCTTCTCAGAAAGTCTTTCATTATACAATTTAAAAGTAAATTCCTTGCTGGGCAAGGTGGTATACTCCTGTGATCCCAGCACTCAGAGGCTGAGGCAGAAGGATTGCTGTGGGTTCAAGGTTAGCCTGGGCTACCTAAGCGAGTTCAAGGCCAGCCCTGAACTGCACAGGCAGACTCTGTCTTAAAAAGCAAACAAACAAACAAGCAAAAAAAAAAAAAACCAAAAAACAACTGAATTCTTTCAGTACTTGTAACATCTTATCGTCCACCGATACATTCACAATTATCATATTGGTGTGTATTGTGAACAGAGATCTAACTTTCTTCCATAATGTGAAGCAGTGACTCTACTGCTGATGACTGAGTTATGTAAGCTTTTATCAATTATTTAAAATGAGCTTTTCAATCACATACTACATTTTTATGCTTGGGGATGGGGGTGTAGAGGGTGTGGGGGTGTGGGGTGGGTCTCTTTAGAGATCATATGATTTCTTTGCAGTCTCTGTTGTTCCTGGGTTGGGTTGATCATTTGTGGCATATAAAATTTTGATATCTTATCATATTCCCAGTTCGGTATTTATTAAAAAAAAAAAAATCTCTGGCTATTAATGAGCACTTGTTCTTCCAGATGAGCTTTATTTTCTTCCAATTGCTGTATACCATTAGTCCCTGTTTGCAGTATCAGATGCATGCCACATCTTAATTCCTTTGCCCAGGTGCTTTCCCTCCTCTCCTTTCCTCCTCCCTCCATTTCCCGGTCCCCTTCCTATTTGCAAAAGATCCATCTCCCCACTTCCTATTACCTGTCTTTCATTTTGTGGCTTATTTATATCTTGGGTGTCTCAAGGAAGACAAACCTTGCAATATTTAAGCTTGTGTGTCTGACCTACCTCATTTAACATAATGGTCTCAAGGTGCATCTGTTTTCCTACAAATGATTCATTTATCCTGCTTTATGGCAGAGTAGTGCTCCATTGTGTATAAATAGCACATTTTCTGTAACCATTCATCTGCTGATGGACATTTAGGCTGTTTCCAAGATTTAGCTATTATGAACTGTGCTACTATAGGTACGCACGGACCTCTGCAATAGGATGTCTTTAACTGCTTGGGGAAGATAGCTAGAAGGGGAATATTGGGTCAAACGGAATTTTTAGATTTAGGTTTTTGAAGAATCTACATACTGATTTCCATAGTGCTGATTCCACAGTACTAGGTTACATGCCCACCACAGACGGGTTCCTTTGTTGCTGCAGCTTCGCCAGCACTTGCTACTGTTTGATTTCTTCATGACAACCTTTCTTTCTGGAGCCATGGGGGGTGTGATACTTTAGTTTGCATTTTCCCAGTGGCCCAAGATGCTGAACATCTTTTCATGAATTTATTGGCCATGTACTTCCTTTTTTGAGAAGTGTCTCTTTATTTCACTTGCTAATTTTTTGGTTGAGTCTTTTATGGGGGGTAAGTTTTTCCGAGTTCTTTGTATATTCTAGATACTGGTACTATCTGAGGAATAGCTGGCAAAGTTGTTTTTCTTGTTCTGTAGGTTGTCTTTACACTCTGGTGGCCATGGCCTTTGCTATGCAGAAGCTTTCTAATTTGATATACTCCCATGTGTTGAATTCTGATGATATTGTTTATTATGCAGTTGGGTCTTGTTTAGCAGGTGAACTTCATAATCAAGTGATTTTCATTGGAATGATGATCAATTTTTATTTTTTATTTGTCTTTTTGAGACAAGGTCTCACTAGTCAGTTCAAGTTGGCCTTCAATTCACTTTGTAGCCCAGGTTGGCCTTGAACTTGCAGCAATTGTCCTGCCTGAAGCCTCCCTTAAGCTGGGGTTATAGGTGTGCCCTGCTGTGCTGGCTTCTGATTAACTTTTAAAAATTGACTTTTAGATTACTTTGGGGGAAGTGAATGGCTCTTTCATATGCACTTCGATCCTTGGTTCCTCAAGCTGTGCCAGAGATGCAATCCGGGCATGGTGGCGCACGCCTGTAATCCCAGCACGTGGGAGGCAAAAAGCAGGAAGTCATTATGAATGTGGGCTGCATGCATAGTGAGACCCTGCACCAAAAAAATAGAAAAAAGTATATAATCTATTTATTTAAATTTCTTTTATATCCTCTAGTAAAGTTTCATAATTTCCTTCATATGGTTCTCATTAACTTTCCTCTATTTACTCCTAAATATTTAACATTTTTGTTCCTATAGTGAATGGCATCTTTTTCAAACTGACATGTTCCACATGGCTTCTGCTTTTCATTGTTATTATTTTTATTTTTTTAAGATAGGGTCCCCCTAGGTGGCTCAGGCTGGCCTTGAACTTGTGGTAATCCTCCTGCTTCAGCCTCCTGAGTGTTGGACCTAGAGGTGTGCACCACCAAGCCTTACTGACTTCTAAATATCCACCTTGATCTAGAATCTGTCATAAATACATAGTTAGGTCTGATTATTTTATAAGTTGCTCATAATTATTTTTCTAGTTAAAAAATCATGTCCTGGGGCTGGGGAGATAGCTCAGCAGTCTAAGGCCTACCTGGCAAGCATAAGGACACCTGGGTTTGATCCTTGGTACTGCATGCCATGCCAGCTGCTGAGGCTGGGCATGGTGGCACATGCTGTAATCCCAGCACTGAGGAGGCTGAGACAGGAGAATCACTATGAGTCCAAGTCCCAGCTTAGCAAGACCCTGTGCTAAATAAATAAAGATTTAAAAAAATAAAAATAAATACATGTCCTATGTAAGTAAGAATATTGTCCCTGTTCCACAATATCTACCATTCGTTCTTCTGGCCTAACTTCATTGGCTAGTACCTCACGGTGGTATTAGGTATGTCTATCTCTTTTGCTGAAGTAAGATTGCCTCTGTGGCTTTGCTGTCATATGTGATGAATGTCACTAAATTTCAGTAGATGTCCCTCATTGAACTCAGGAATTTCACTCCTATTCTAGCTTATTAAGCAACTTATATAGTCTGGAGGTGCAAGATACCATGTGATTTGCCAGTGTCTATTAAGATGATTTTTTCCATTTAATGCATTAGTATAGTAAAAGATTTCCTAGTATTAGCCATCCTTTTATTGCTAAATTATTTGCATTTAAAAAATTAACTACACCCCATCCTCACCTTTCTGATGCTACAGTCCACACCTAACACAGACCCCAGGCTCCTCACCAGCTCCTGCTCTGCTTGCACCCAGGCATGGAAGTTTTGCTGCAGGGCCCTTTGCTTTCAGATCTTGGGTATCGTGGGTAACACTGCAATGCACTCCCAGCTGGGGTGCTGGCTCCTAGGTGGTTCTATTCTTCTACTTTCTTACTGTTTTCCACATTGCTCATATTGTTTCACAGTCCCACCGACTGTGTATAAGGATGTCTATGGTAGATTGATGAGTGATGGTCAACTTGTTATAACTGGAAGAACTGAACTAGTGTGGTGCTGGGTGTGCAAGGCCCACTTGAGGGCTGTTGCCAGTGGCATAAAAATGAGAACTGGAGAAGAAGCGGTGCTGTTAGGGATCTGTTGGTCCTCCTAGAGGAGCTTGCCGTGCTGGCTTTCCTGATGGACTCTGCTGTTCTCATTGTCAAAGGAGCTTGAGACCTTGTTCTCGCTGAGAATGGTTATGGTTCACTTTGGGGGAGCTCTGGTCCTCACTTTGAGCATTGCTCCCTGGCTCTGGAGGGGAAGATGGTGCACTGCTCAATCTCCTAGAGAAGCTTGTCATGCTGGCCATCCTGGTAGAGACTCGGCTGTTCTTTTCATTGGAGGTACTCAGGACTTCATTGTCACTGAGGATGCCTGTGGTACTTTTTGGGGGAGCTCTGTTCTTTGAGTGTCACTTCCTGGCTCCAGTGCAGATTCCTCAGCCTGTTGCCATAGATTCTTTATCTGTGGGTACAGACTTTCTAGCTTCCACCACTGACCTTTGGGCCTTCCCAGTGCAAATCCATGGGACAGGCTGTGTGAGACATGGTCGTGGGCTCTTAGTCTCCAGTTGCGCTTATGGAGGGTATTGTCAAGGGCTCTAGGTCCCCAGATGGACTCATGCAGGACACTGGCATGGGATCCAGGGTCTCAGTTGGATTTTTTTGGTCATCAGTTTGTGGATAGATTTCCCAACTCTTCTCTTTTGAATTTGACTCTTTGGGTGACTATTATAAAATAATCCTGTAAATTATATGTCCTAGAAATCTTAGGATGATTTTGATTTGCCTTTTCCCGATGACAATGATGTTTAATGTCTTATCTGAGCCATTTCTAGGCCTTCCTTTGAGAAACATCTATTCAGATCTTAGCCCATTTTTTGATAGGAATTTTCTTGGGCAGTTGAGTAATATGAGTTCCTTAAACATTTTGGGTATTTACCTTTATCAGATATACAATTTACAAATATTTTCTCCCATCGTTGATTGTTCCTTTTAGTTTGATGTAGTCCCACTTGTCTATTTTTGGTTCTGTTGCCCATGCTTTTGGTGCCACATGCAATAACTGACTGCCAAGGCCGATGCCAAGATTTCCCCCTGTGTTTTCTTCTAGGAGTTTTGTGGTTTTGAGTCTCACATTTCAGTCTCTAATCCACTTTGAGATTTCTGGGTATGGTGGAAGGGACGAATCCAATTTCATTCCTGTTTTGCATGTGGGTATTTATGTTATTTAAAGAAGACAGAAGATAACAGACATGAAAGGCTAATAGTATTACTAAATATAAAAATAAAACATTTGCAGAAACCTTGCTGTGAAAGTTGGAGAAAAATAACAGATCAGAAGATAGAAGATGTATGCATTTGTAGCTGGGGAAAATGTCTAAATGTCTAGCTTTGTTCTTCCTAAAGAAAACATTTCATCAGCCTTGGTTTTAGGTAAAGTAAGTGCCTCCTTCAGTTCTTCGGGGCTGGCCTGGTTACACCCGGTGGCCCCAGAGAGGACTCAGGTTGACATGCAGAATCTGGCTGGCCAGGTTTTATTTCTCCCTTGCTGCTCTTGGGTTCCTAGGTTGTTTCCCCTAATCTTTCCAGTCTCATCATTCCCTACCTCCCAAGGTTGTCCTATGTTCCCAAGGTCCAGACACTGGATAGAAACACTTCTAGAATACTCTATGCTCATGTGCACCTTAATACACTTGCCCAGTTTGTTCCCCCCCCTCACCTGGGCAGCTTTATGTATCCTTTGTAATCTGCCTCTGAGGCCAAATTTTTGATGCCCATAGCGTCCAGGCAGAGTTCATGTCCTTCCCTCTGGTCCGGTCCTAGCTGCCCTCACTGCATTACAGGTGCCAACTTTCTACTTCCCCTCTAGACTCCCAGCTGCCTCAGGGCAGGGGATGCTGCTTATTTTCCTCCCTCGTTCCAACAGGTACTGTGAGAGGTACCAGGAAGTGGCACTAACTGGTTTTCAAAGACTGTGACATACTGTTAGCCTTGTGGCGCCCCCAAGGGACTCCGCGGCATGGGGCAGGGCTAAGCTGATTCGGCCTGCGCAGTGTTTCATCTATCAAAGTCCCCCTGGTGTAAAAAACAATAAACATGAATATCCCTGTCCATAGCTCCTTTCTATACCTATCTAGAAAACAAACAAAACACACACACACACACACACACACACACACACAC
>PVKA01000104.1:194679-230669 GCA_004027165.1 Ctenomys sociabilis | reverse complement strand
GGTGCATCTTAGACTTTGGGTCCTGATTCCCTGCTTCCCCCGCGCCCCCCCCAAGGCAGCACGATGGCCCAGTTCCTGGTGCCCAGGCGCGTTGTCCCTGCACAGCACAGCCCGGCAGGGGGCGCCCGCACTGCCTTCCCGGCTGCCGGTCCTGGGACCGGGTCCCTGCGTCTGCCGCTCGCTTCCAGGAGCAGGTGTCCCTCTGCTGTCTCCAGATGGACGCTGAGTTTTACTAACTGCATTGCGTCCCAGCATAGCTGTTTCCCTCTGGCTCGCTCGTGGCTCGGGACCTTGGTCACTCTGCGGACCTCTACCCTCCGCTTCCTCACTGTCAGCTCTCACTTAGGGGACAGCCTTGCCACGTCATTCTCTGATCTGTGTCTTTTTAAGCGCTGCGATTTGCTTCTCCCAGATGTTCTCCCCCGCATGCCACCCAGTCCTGCGTAAAGACTTAGCGGTGCCTTCCCTAACTGTCCCTTTTTGTTCGATTCTCCATTGTTCAGCTGCCAAAGGTCGCATCTGGGCCGTTCCCCTGCTCGGCTCCCCAACACCCCCCTCCCCGCCCCCCGGAGGGGGAGGCTGTGTGTTTGGAAGGCCTCCCAACCTTCCACAGCGGTGCTCAGCGCTTTCGAGCATTGGGTGGATTATTTGTAGGATTCGGGCCCTGATCCATCCTTGCCTCCCCTTAGATAATCCCTACTTATCTCTGTGGCAGAGCCTTCAGGGAGGAGGGGAAGGTGCAGCAGGAAGCAGGGTTGTTCTTTTGCTTGGCTCTGGCATTCTTTTCATGGTTATAGTTATTTTATGCAGTGGACATTCTGTGCCCCAGCTATGCTGAGAGCGATTTTTGTGTCATTTTATTTCACCCTTTCTTGATGCTCTCGAGAGATGGGTATACGGCTGCTAACATTGTCTTCAGCTACTAGGAAGTCCTGCCTTTGGTTAAATGAAAATAGCTACGTGTGGTGGATTAAGTAATGGGCAACTGGTAACACCCAGCTAAACTAAGGCAGCGCGGTGCTGGGCGTGGAAAGCCCACCCGAGGAATGTGGCCAACAGCATAAAAGGAGAACTGGAAGGGAAGATGGTGCTGCTGATCCTCCTGGAGAAGCTTGTCAGGCTGGCTTTCCCGGTAAGAACTCAGCTGTTCTCATCCTTGGAGGAGCTCGGGCCCCGCTGTCACTAAGCATGGCTGCGGTTCCCTTCGGGGCAGCTCTGGTCCTTACCGTGAGCGTCCCTTCCTGGCTCTAGGGCAGACCCCTCAGCCCGCTGCAGCAGATCCTTCACGCAGCGGGCACAGACCTTCTAGCTTCCACCACCGACCTTTGGGCCTTCGCAGCGTAGATCCTTGGTACAGATTTGCATAAAACGTCATCGGGGGCTCTTGGCCTCCAGCTGGATTTACTGAGGCCATTGCTGTGGGATTGAGGCCCTCAGCTGGATTCTTTGAGTCTCTCGTTTGTGGACAGATCTCCATACGGTTTTGCATCTGACTCTTTGGGTGAATATTATAAAATAATCCTAAACATTATGTGTCCTGTATTAAATTTATTCCCTTGTAAACCTTGACTACAACACTACAGAACTTTTAATTAATGAAAACATAGTGAAACTAAAAAAGGCTACAAACCTTTAAAATGGAATGGACCAATGGTCCTTGTGAGTAAAGTGGTGAGATTCCCAACCTCTCACCTGGGAGACTGGGGTTTGATTCCCCCATTGGTAGGCTCAGGCAGGAGGATCACTGCTAGTTTGAGGCCAGCCCGAACTACATAGTGAGACTGTATTGCCAACCCTTCCAATAAATGAATGAATGAATGAATGAGTGAATGAATGGAATGAGTTATAGGATACTAGTGAAACTAGGTAACATTGAGGGTTTACTAGGGCCCCAGCAGATCCTAAACCCTTTACCAGTAGCCAGTCATTTAATTTGCACAACCATTGCACTCCCATTCAGGGAGGTGCTTACACTGTCCACATCTGACATGGGCCCAACACATACACACTACCCTACGCAGTGTTCCCAGAACGTCTAGTGGGCACCACAACCCCTACCATACAGATGTGGAAGCAGTGGTTCAGGTAGGCTGCAATGCCCCCAGGGGCCCATGCTACTACCAAGGGGCAGCAGAGCTGGGTTTGAAGCGGGGTCCATATTCTCTGGGAAACAGGAGAAAATACCATCTGTCTGGGTAGGCCTGGCAGCGGCTGTCTTCCTACCTGTTGCTGTCCTCACCATCCCTCCCTCCACTGTGGGTCTGGGACAACAGAGGGGCCAGGAAGGGCAGGTCAGTGTGCAGAGCTTCTGCCCTCTTCCAGAGCAGGGATCAGCCCTCTTGGGGGGCAAGGACACCCCTCATCTAGGCAGCCCCTCTGGTGGAGCAGAAAGGCTCTCTGAGAGGAGAAGTTGCAGCTTGCCGGTCTCTTTCCTGAGCTTGCTCACCAACATCAGGCTACGTACCTCCTGAGACCATGCCTGAGTCTGTGCCACTGATCCAGCTGCCGGTGTACAGAACACACAGAATGTACGGGGCCGTGGCTATGTGGTTGGAGTGAGCCACCGCTGTGTGAGGCATTACTATGAGGGTCCCATGTCCTCCAACACTTATGTTACACAGGACACAAAGAATGGATGAGAGCGCCTGTATACTGAGAGAGGCTCCAAAGACCTAAGGAAAAACTCATATCACCAACAGATGAATGGACACAGAAGATTTACACACAGCAGGGTACCACTGAGCCCCAGAGAAGGACTGATCTGAGTTATCTATAGGAAAATGGACACACTTAGGGATCACAATACTAAGTGAAATCAGTCAGACACAGAGAGTTAAATATTGCATCATTCCTCTGTTATGCAAAACCCAAAGTGTAAATAATTTAAAGAGAAAAATAAAAGACAGATGTTCAGACACAGGGAGATGAGGCTTTGTGGAGGTGAGACGGGGTCTGGGGATGGAGGAGACGGGAACAAGGGAAGGAGAAGGGGAAGTGAGAAGGATCAAAGTGCAGGTGGTATATACATGCGCCAGCTCCCAGGATGAACGCATGTATTATAGAGCACCAGCAAACACTAGTACAAAATTGCCTACCAAAAAATCATCTCTTTTGTATTTTATTTGGTACAGGGTATTGCTACACAGACTTGTAATGATCCTCCTGTCTCAGCCTCCCCAGCACTGGGATTATAGGCACGTACCACCACCCCTACTCTCAGTGGCTGGCACAGCATGCATTAGTAAGGATCGAACCTGGGTCCTTGCGCTTGCCAGGCAGGCACGTAGACCACCTAGCTATCTCCCAGCCCTTCTTCCCAAATATTTACAAAGGAAAGCAAATGGGTGAGGGCAACTATAAGTACAACTATAAAGAAATTGTATTTACAGGGCAATACAATTATAAAGAAAGGTAAGGAAGTGATTTCTGTGACAGTCAGGAGGGACAGGAGAGGATGGAGATTGGAACAGGACATGTGCAGGGGCTGCCAGGAGCTACGTGCAGATGAGAGGCCTGCTCTAGGAGGAGAAAGAAAGCATGAGTCCAAGAGGCAGGGAAGGAAAAGCTCCAGCCAGGGGAAGAGGCTCTGGCCCAGCCCGTGCTCTCACTGGTTCTTGAAGGAGCATCTCTGTCTTTCAGCCTGCCGCCCTGGGGCTAGCCCGGCTGCCAGGTGCACACTGGGCAGATGGCGGGGGGCTCAGTGGCTGCTGTCATCTCCAGCACTGTGACTGGCTACAGACTTATGAACTGCCTTGCACTGTGCTTTGGCACCACTTCTGAGCAAGCCACACTGAGCTGTGGTGGTATGTCCTGATATTCTCTCTCTCTCTCTCTTTCTTGTTCTCTATCTCTCTCTGTCTCCATCTCTGTCTCTCTCCGCACTGGGGATTTATTCCAGGCCCTCTGCATTGAGCTACATCTCTAGTCCTTTTGTAATTTTTGAGATATGGTCTCCCTAAGTCACTAGACTGCCCAGGCTCGCCTTGAACTTGCCATCCTCCTGCCTCAGCCTTCTCTATTTCTATTTTTAATGGTTGTTTGTTCAGGAGCAGACATTTTTCACTTCATTAAAAGCTGAAATTATAGTATTATTTCTTACAAGTGCATCTGAACCCACAATTATTTCCATATAAATTTCAATTAAACTACAGAGAGAAGGGGAAAATTAAGTTGCTAGGCAACTTGCCGAACAAATGGAAGAAAAATGTTGCATTCTTGGAAAGCTTAGCCATGCTAAAAGCAAATGTGATGACCCCAAATCATACTTAGCGGCTGCCAGACTTTTATTAAAAGTCATAAGAGGCAGCGGGGTTTGGAGGCAACCAATGAAGAGCTAGCCAGATCCAAATCTATATTTTAGGGCAAAACAGATGATAAAAGAAAAAGATAGGAAGAGGAGAAAGCTAGACATTTAAGCCAGATGAACTGATAGTGACATTACAAGAGCCTAATGTCAGCTACCCCACTGCTGGCAGCCTTTCTAAGGGAGCATCAGGCCACGAGCCTTTCCTATCTGCTTTTTCCCGTAGCGTCAATCTTCTGAAAGGGACCTTCCTGTTCCTCCACGCTGGGTCCCGCCTGGACACTGGCTCACTCCACCACCTCTCCTTTCAATTCAGGATCTGTACAGAGAGGAGACCTAAGGAGACGTGGCTCTCTGGTCCCTCCCACCAGCCACTGGGTGCCACCTGCTTCCTGATGAGGGAGTTCTATGGCCTTCCCAGCCTCTGCTCACAGTGAGAAATGGCCACCATTGAGGACATTCTTGGCTTTCCTCTCGAGCACTCTGGGGCTCTCTCTACTCTCCTCACATCTGAAGATCAATGGTGAGCTAATGTCAGCACTTATCTAGGCCTTAAGCAAACTCTATACCAAGCATCTGGAACCATGGTGAGAAATCTGAAGTGCCTGTGTCTCTCCAGAAGCAATTCTGATTTCATTCTCGTTATTTGCTTGTGCTTACATGTTTTTTGCTCATTTGGAGGTTTCATTAAATTCTAGTGTTATATCAAGATAGCAATTTGTAAATAAAGTTTAAAAAATGACTTAAAAAGTAAATTTAAGGATTAAACATTACCTAGAGTAGCATTTTCTAACTGCCTTCCCTGGATCACAAGCACAAATAGCAGGATTTCTACCTGTGGAACAGAGCCAGCAGACCTTGTCCATAGCTCCCAGTATTCCTCAAGTGGCCTTGGATGCCAGAGCTACCCTTGAACTCAGGAATCTCCTGGTCCCCCCACCCATTCCCTCCAAGCATGGAGGACATAGAGGGTTGACCAGTTGGCCAGCTAGGCTCTGGTGGCTGAACTGAACTCATCATGAGCGAGTTTTGGCTTTCTGCCCACCGAATCTCACAACCTAGTGAAAGCAAATAAAATCCACATCAGAAGGATATATGTCCTGCCATAAAACACAGCTAAGTCACCTTGGCATCTAGGACTGTAGAAGAGGGAGAGGGGAGTCCTGAAGTGTTTGGAGGGGTGGCCTAGAAGGAGAATTCCAGCACAATGACCTCAGAATCCCATGTCTCCGTTATCAGCTTGTGCCCGAATGTTCTGGAACATACATTTGCACATATTAACATGTTGGGGTTTTGTTGCTCTTGCAGTAATTAAATGGGAAGCCAGCCCAACAAAGGCTTTGGTCATCTGAATCAAGAACACACCATGTAATCACTTCTTACTTTTGAGAAATGTCCCAGCTGGAATTTCGTTACCACTACAAGAGAGAGGAAATGCTCCAGCCTGGTCACACTGGGTTACTGGAGGCTGCCACCTGGCCAGCTTGCTCCCTGGGCATTTTTGACCCTCGTCATTTGACTGCTCTCTGGCTATACTGCAGCAACATCATTTCAGGCACCTGGCATCCACCTGAGCCTCCCAGCAGAGCCACCAGGAGGAGTCCCAAGGTGAGGCTCTTAAAAAATAGAGCTACCCGTCCCAGGGAGGAGAGGAGAGGTGCATCCCAACTTGTCCTCAGTGAAAGAAGCCACGTATTGGCCACAGCCTGCACACATAGCTCCCACTCCCACTTCATAGGTGAGGCCCATGAAGGTCTGAGAGATGAGGCAGTGTGAGCAAGTCCACCCAGCCGGGACATTGTGGCCTGGGTTTTCAGCCCTGCCCAGATCAACATCCGTGCTGCCTCCTGCCCTGTGACATTAGCTAGTGCCTTGGCAGGCCTGGTCTCCAGCCAGGTGGCAGGATGAAGAGTGGGTGGGCTGATAATGAAGAAGGTGGGTATTCTCCTATGGATGTTAAAAGGAATCATTATAAATTTATTGGCTAAAAACAACAGAAATGTGTTCTCTTGCTGTCATGTAGGTCAGAGTTCTGAAATGGGGTTAAGATATTGGCTCACTGTGTTCCTAGATAGAGGCTCTTGGGGGAGAATCTGTTTTCTTGGCTTCTCCAGCGTCTAGCGCCACCTTCCTTGCACCCCTGGGGTGTGTCCCTTTTCCCATTATTAAAGCCAGCAGTGAGGCCTATTCAACGTCTCTGAGCCCAACTCTCCTGCCGGCCCCCTTCAACTTAGGAGGACCTTATGATCATACTACCTGTTCCCTCATGACCCAGCTACTGTTTCCATCATGCAGTCTTCATTGGGAACTTTAAGTCTGTCTGTAGCCTTCATTGACCCTTGCCATGTAAGCGATCCCAAGGTTGCCTGGATTAGATGTGAGCATCATCAGGAGACAACTGTTGTATCAGGGGGTTAGCATTAGCAATAAGATTCTGTCTTCCTTGGCTTTTTTTTTTTTTTTTTTTTTTTTTTTTTTTTTTTTTTTTTTTTTTTTTTTTTTTTTTTGTGGCACCAGAGATTGGGTTTAGGACCTTGCGCTCACCAGGCAGGAACTTATGCATCTGAGCTATATTCCTGGCCCTTCCTTGGCATTTTACCTGAGGCTGGCTGATTAGGACATTCCACATTTCCCACTCCAGAATGTGTACTAACCCCCAGCTTTATGGTCTCAGTGGGGCTGTAATTCATATGTCTAGCTGCTGGGTAATTCTGAGTCCCTGGAGCCAGCAACAAGGTGCCACTGAGTAGAGTCAAGCCACCCGAATTTTCTAGACACACAGACACTTAGCCCTTCATCCCCAAATCTCGATTATAGCAGCAGGCTAAGGCCAAGACTGGCCCTTCTGTAAAGGGGCGAGAGCTATGGCTTATTTCTCCCTTTAAAATCAACTTAATGGAACCTGATTCTTTTGGGATAGAGAGACCTCAACTGGAGCAGATCCGGGGAGCACTTATCACTGGGACCAAATACCCAACATCTAAAACTCAAGGGAGGAGAGGATTATTTGGGCTCATGGTCACGATCCCTGGTTGCAGGCCTAGCTTCAAGGCCGAAATGGCACTGTGCAAGGGACTGGTGGAGAAAAGCTGCTCACCTAAGGTTGTCAGGAAACAGAGTGAAGGAGGACCTGGGGGAGGGAGGAGGAGAGACACCCCAACCCCAGCGATCCCCTCTATCAAGGGCCTACCTTCTAATAGCCCTGAACTCAGTGATGAATTCACTGGTGAGTATAGTGCGCCTGTGATCCAATCACCTTCCACAAGCCCCGCCTCCCAGCCCGAGAGGCTTCTGGGAGATCGCCTCCATCTTAATCATAACAGGAAGTGCAAAGGGTAGATTCTGGTTAAATTTAAAGGACTTCTGAGTAACCAGAGCTGTCAGGGTTGAAAAGCAGCCTAGGGAAGAAGTCACAGGAGTCATAAATACAGACAGCAAGACAGGGATGCCCTGTCCCTAGGGCAGCCATAGTGAGCCTTTTAGAGAGTTTAATTAAAACAAACAACAGCTGTGGCATGTGGGCCATCACTTTGCCACCATTGCCCTAGTGCACCTCCTTCCTAGTCCCATGGCCTCAACAAGGGTGACAATATTAATGCCACTTTATGATGAGGAAACTATGGTGAGGCATGCAAATGTGTCTCAGGCAGAGGCAGCGGGTCAGTGTAGCTCTCTGTCTACCCTGTACATATATCTCTGGTTGGGAAGAAGCCTGGATGTTCTTGGCTTTGCTTTCTGGCTTATTGATTTTTATGGCAGGATTGAGGATGGAGGCCAGAAAACCAAGTTTATTTTGCATATGGAGGTAGCTTTCTGAAACTTCATATGACTGGTCCTCTCAACCCCACTTTCTAGGTGGAAAGAGTTCACACAGTTCCAAAAGCAAGGTCCACAAACAGAGTTGCGGAGCGGTGTGCACAGGGTCCAGAGCCCAACATGAGATTCCATGGCCAGGGCCATCTCTAACCCCTTTCTCAGAGCTCAGCACTAGCAAACATCCTGAAGACTCCTGGACACCAGAGAAGGAGGCCATCCCAGGGCTGGAATCCATCCCTGCCTGGGCAGTGCACATCTACGTGCTATACTGAGGGGAATAAACAGTTTCTGCAGGTTAGAAACACTTCGTAGAAATTTCCAGTATGATTACCATCATTTCTTGGTCACAACTTAGAGAAACTACCAGGATCTCAATTAAGAGGAAGCAAACCTATAGGATCTTTGGGCAGAGTTTCAGGGGAGGACCCCCAGCTCTCACCTGACACCTGAAATTGAAGAGGAAGACTTTGTGGACTTTAACTCATGGGCTACAGTAGAGGAGGCAGGGCAATAGGCTAGCTTTTGAGAAGAGCCACACATGTAGTTCTGGGACATCTGCCACCTCTGAAAATGGCAGAGTGAATGACAAAAAAAAAACCCCTCACAACAAAACACAAACAAAAACCAGAAACCAACCCCCCCTAGACTGTCAAGAGATGATTATTCCAAGATGTTAATATTTTGCTCTCCAAAGTAGGTTTTAAAAAGTTACAAGCAGCTCACAAAAAAGAACCCTAAGGTTATTAAATAGGTAACTTAATAGAAAAACGTTATTTTTAATTATGAAGGTTTTAATTTCCCTTTTTCCTTCATTATTCCTGTTAATAAGCTTGTTGGCTGGGCTGGAATGGATTATAAAAGTTTGGGAAAAGATTTTTATTACCTGGAATGACGATTTTATACAGTTGCATTCTACTTTTCACTTTTACGAATCAGATGCAATATGGAGTCTCTTTAAAAAGTAGGATGGAATTTAGAACATGAGCTCAGGGCTACTTCATTTGAGCATAGAAACACGCTCCTTTTTCAGGTGAAGTCTGGGTCCCAGTGATTGATTAATTCTACACCAGCCCTTCAAGGCAGAAAGGAAAGTGCCTCATGCAAGCTGTGGGAGCTCTGAGAAGCGAAGGGAAGAATTCTGGGTGGGGCTTGAGACGGAGGCTTAGACTGTAAAGGGTTCCTACCAGGTATTAAATCAAAATCATGTGCTAGATCTTTATTGCCTGCATTTAGAGCATTCAGCTGTGAACTGTGGAAAATGATGGAATAGGAAAAATACAGATTTGTTCTCAAAGGGCTTTTCTATTGAATGGGTGGGCAGAAGTAGATATTATGTAAAATATATATGAAGACGTGAACAAAACATTTACAAGAAACTAACAGAAGTTGTCACTCTGGTCTAAAACAGATTAGGCTTGTACTGGACTCTGATTAAGTGTCTGCTAAATTAATGAGTGAATGGAAGCTTGGGTAGAATTTGCATCTAGCTATAATTTACATTTGTAATTTGCATTTATTTGCATAATTTTCAAATATTCTTGGACAATACAGATATTAGTTCTTAAGTTTAATTTGTGAACTCAGCCCTTTGAGGGGTGGTTCATTTCCTCTTCTACGAAGAGGAAGCAGTGGTGTCTTGGTTATAGCTTTCTGAACTGGATAGCCAAAATTCCACCATTTAATTTTTAGAAATTAAAGCAGATCAACAAAATTTTTCATATAAAGTCACATTCTTATTTAGAACACTAGAACATCAGGTTAGAAACACTATGAATGTAAGGTTGAAACAGTGACAATGATGAAACTTCCCTCTACTAAATGTTGGAATAAGAAGCAAGACTTCCAGCTTCGCTACCTGCTAACTGGCATGTCCACTGCCCTGTTATTGCTCCCCCTTGCTGGAAGGACTCCACTAGGATTGGTCAACTAGTGAAAAGTGAGCCTTTGCAGCTCCTGACCCACTGCCAGATGCACTGAGCATCCCAGCTGTACAAAACACAGCAAGCCGTTACCACGGGCCAGCTCGATCTGCTGACTGCTCGGGTTGATGCTTTTGCATTACAACCAGAAAGTAAAGTTGTGGTAATTTTGCAGACCACTGGCCTGCAAAGCCTAAACCTTTATTGTCTGGTCCCCTACAGAAAAGTAGTCTAGTACAGCATGGCTGGACATCTTCACCTTATTCCCCTGTGGCTTCCCCTACAGAGATGGAACCAATAGAATACATCACCAAGACCATCAACACCATCACCACCACCATCACCTCTGCTAACAGCAGCCTCACAGCCATGTTTCTACAGATCCTGGGCCTTTCCTGACCTTCACGACACATTGGTGGGTAACTCCATACCGTCACACTCTCCAGCCCAGTGCATTCTGGTCTCATGGTTTCCACAGGAAGGTAAACCAAGGTGGTGATGGAAGTGGGCTTTGGCAGTGAGGGGACCAAGACCTTCTTCCTGTGAGGAGGAGCAGGTGGGAGAGGAAGAACACTTCTGCTACTCCCCCACTCCACTCAGTCTTTGCCACTCTGCCTACACCATATTCTTGAGGTCATTAAATTGATCTTCACAGTGCAGATACAACCACTTAAACATGTAAATATCAGTAAATGCTGTAAGTATTCAGGTTGAAGAGTAAAATTACATATAATGGGTGTAGAGTTTCAGTTTTGGAAAATGCAAAAAAATTTGTGGCTGGATGGCTACATTGTGCCATGCAACTGGGCGCTTCAAATGGTTAAATAGAGTGGGTCTTTGTCTCTTTGTGAAAGTGGAGTGCTTACTGTTCTGCTGTAAGGAGGAGTAAACTTGGGTCATCCATAAGGAAATAGGTATATTTTGAGACCATCATGTCAAGTGGAGTAAATCAGACACACGGGCCTCAGTACCACATGGTTTCTCTCCTATAATAAATCCAAAGTATAAGTAAAGAGCAAAATAAAAGGCGGGCAAAACAAAACAGGAAGATAGGGCCGGCCAGATAGTTCAGTGGATTAAAATGCCTGCTTAGGCAGGCACAGGGACTGGGGTTTGATCCCTAGCATGCCATGCTGGCCCTGCCCCTGGGGCACTCAGAGATGGCCATGGAGAGTGGGTGTGATGATGCGTACCTGAAATCCCAGCACTTGGGAGGCTGAAAACAGGAGGATCACTATGAGTCCGAACTGTATAGTGAGACCCTGTACTAAATACATAAAATAAGACACACAAACAAACAAATAGAACAGGAAGATGGACCTTTCTCAAATGGGTAGGGAACCAAGAGAATGAGGAAGAGGGGAAGGGAAAGCAAGAAAAGAATTAAGATGTGTGATGTTCATGTAGCCAGTACTCTCCATGAAGGTGGTTGTTGTCGATAACAAACTATACAAAGAGAAAATAGTAAATCTTCTGTTATGCACATTTTATCAAAACACTTAAAAGTATTTACATTAGGAGAAGCCAGATGAAAGGCTTATGGTGCCTTTTTTATACTATGTTTGCAACTGTTTTTAAAATCTAACATTGTTTGACAATAAAAAGTAAAGAATAATAAGACATAACCCCCTTTACTCAAAGTATGGTTCCTCGGCTTCTTCAAAGGGCATCTGTGAGCACACATCTATTTTCCTAGTAACACTAAGATGTTATTTGTGCTTTTCTGTCTCTTTAACTCATGAGTCTGAAGAGTGCAACAGACTTATGGCCATGGTTTCAGATTCCACATGGCAAACAAATGTTAAGAAATAATAACTTCGGGCCAGGGAGACAGCTCAGTGGACTAAGCGCTTCCCTGGCAAGCCCAAAGGCCTGTGTTCAATTCCTAGTTCCTCCTCCTCCTCCTCCAACAACAACACAACAACAACAACAACAACAAGAAAAAGAAATGATAACTTGGTGCAGCATCAAAGGAAAGAAGCCAGAACAATCTGAAAACATTGCTAAGCTACTTCTCCATTTTCTGACTGTGTACTGAGGTGGACTCAGCGTCTCTTCATAAACAGCACATCACAAGAGACTGGATAAAAAAGTAGGCCCCGGAGTGCAACCCTCTTTCATTAAGCCAGACATTAAAAGATGCAAGACTGCAAAATGATGCTGTTCTCATGTGGTGATTATTACTTTGCTTTAGGAAATAACTTTGCCAAAAACAGTCATGATATGAATGTGTATTTCAGCAAATTAATAAATAATCCCAATTTTTAATTTGAAGTTTTAATATTGTAAATATCAATAAACATAACTCACATAAACCAAAGCTCTTTAGATCTTTGAGAAGATTTTTTTCAAGAGTAGAAGGAATTCTGAGCTGAAAACACTTGAGAATCATTGACTGGGGCCTGGGGAGATAGCTCAGTAGAATAAGCACTTGCCTGGCAAGCCCAGGGTCCTGAGTTCAATCCCTGGTAATGAAAAGAGAGAGAGAGAGAGAGAGAGAGAGAGAGAGAGAGAGAGAGAGAGAGAATCATTGAACTGAAAAAGTAATGAAAAATGGAGCTGTGATATACTGGGTTTATGAGACATGGTCAAAGCTTTAAAAACCTTTATTAAAAAAAATGAAAAAGGTAGAAAAAATGAAATCAAGATAAAAAAATCTTAACAAGTTTATAAACTAAAAAAGAAGAACATGTATTAAAACTCTGGAGCTGGCCTCCAAAAATAATTTTTTAAATGCAACTTTAATGGAAAGAAAGGAAAAAAGTCTAGATAAACATTTTCTTTTTTATCCACAGAAGGATGCTACATCAAAAGGCATTTAAATCATAATGAAGGCTATATGTAATTCTGTATAGAGAATTCACATTTGAAACTTTGCATTAAAAAATGAAAAACTGCCAAATTGACTGACAGTGACTGAGAAAACTTGGGAAGTTAATAGCTATAGGTGAATTGCTAAAAGTTAACAAAAAGAATTTCTTCCAAAAAAGATTCAGGGCCAGATTTTTGTATTGGTAAGTTTCCATCAAAATCTAAAGGAACAGAGGATTATAGAAACCTTTTCAGAGCACATAAAAATTGGAAGTCCAACCTACCCCAGACCTTAGAGAGATAGCACAAGAGGGAGGCACAAAGCCAACTTCATGAATGTGGATTTAAAAAACCCTAAGTAAGGCACAAGCAAGCTGAAGTCAAGCAAATGTCAGGCGGGGCATATTTCAGGAATGTAAGGATGATTTAATATAGGAAACTGTTGAGAAAAAAAATAATTTAAATAGATGCCAAAGTGATGTTTAAAACTCATCCTGGTTAAAAAAAAAAATTGTTTTGCAAAATTAGAAACAGACTTTCTCAATCTGATGCTGAACCTGGAGGCATACATGTACTGAAAATATTTATTGAGCATCCACCTATCTTTCCTGGCAGTCAGAATTATAGGCATTCAGATTAAAGTCAGGACAGATTAAGGACGTCTGCTGTTGCTTATTGACCCCTGTTTTAGAAGGCTGGTAAGTTTTAAAAGGAAAGCAGACAAATGATTATTGGAAGTGTGGAGGCAATATTATCATTATTTTTATATGATTGCATTACTAGAAAGCTATGAGAATCAAGTCAAAACACTCAGAATTTGTAAATGTTTAAAAAGGTGGCTAGATAGAAATAAACATAAGAAATCCATATCTTTTCTACACATCGGTTTTGGACATCAAATGGAATGGATTCCATCCTCTATCACCATCCTACTGTAACAAAAACAGAACTAGCTGGGGAGACAGCTCAGCTGCTTAAGTAAGGTAAGAGGGTCCTAAGTTCAATCCCCAGTACAAACAAACAAACAAACAAACTAACCAACCAACCAACCAACAAACAAACAAACCAACCAAATCTAAACGCCCAAGATCTGTTATCACAGGAGTACTGGGCAGATGGGAAAGATTGGAGTTTTACTGACAGATAAAAACCATCAGATAAAAACAAATGGAAGTAATGCACATACACTGAAGGCTTTATCTGTCTATTTCTTCCAAGGGGACTTACAGATCTAACTCAGGCCAACTCTTGGGCCCAATTAGGGCCATTTCTTTGAGAGACAGCCACTCAGCAGCACCTCATCCTGCAGCCTGCCATGTGCTCTTCTCTTCCCTGGCTCTCCTTCTGTTCTATGAATCACCATCTTTCATACCTGGGGTTCCCTGCCTGACCAAATGTGTCACCAGGACCTTGTTGTGTCCTCCTTTCTATACTATTCTGAGTGCTTAAAACAGACCTGGTCATACAGTAAGTGAGCATTAGATGTTTATTGGGTCAGTTTAATACAATCTCATGAGGACAACAACAGGATACTTTTCTTCTTGAATTTATCAAAATGGTTCCCAGTGTCTTCTGGTACATAAACATACTAGGTTATCAAAAATGTCCTTAAAAAGAAGTGAAATTTATGTATGTGTGTGGGATGGCTTAGATAATTGCACTGCTGATTTCTGCTGATCTACAGAGAGAGCAGTTGATGCTTACATTTTTTTCCTTGTCTATTTTAATTTCTTACAATTTTTTTTTTTGTGTGTGTCTGTGTGTGTGTGGAATCAGACATTGAACTCAGGCCCTTGCGCTTGCCAGGGAAGCACTTATTCCACTGAGCTATCTCCCCAGCCCTTATAATTTTTTTAAAAACCAATTTTTCATGCTTATATCTGGTAATCTGAGCAACTAATTTGAAGACAACATTAGTAATACAGAAACTATTGTCGAATTCCTATTGTTTTGTTTGGTGAAGTTCTGTATGGTTTCTAATTTTTAAAATTATTTTGTATTCTATTTAGGTAATAACAAAAACAAATAAATGACAAGAAGTGAAAGAGGGAGAAAGGCTGGGCCACATACAAAAACACATCCTAAAGCTATGAGAATCAAAACACTCAGCATGGATAGAAACAAGTAGGTGGGACAGAACAAACAGCCATGAAACAGACCCAGGCTGAGCGCATGGCACATCCTAACCACTCCAGGGTTAAATAAATGAATATTCAAAGCATGTTAGAAAATTGGCTAAATATTAAAAAAATCCACCTTTTCCTTTTATACTACACCTCAGGATAAACGTTAAAAATGTTGAGCTCTATGTGCCCCCCCCCCCCCAGGAAAAAGAAAGAAGAAAGAAAGAAAGAACGAAAGAAAGAAAGAACATATAAAATAGCATATGTTGTTTTATTCTACTCATGGACTTTTTAAAAAATGGACAAAACTAATCTTGGTGTTAACAGTGAGGGACAGGGTATTTAGGGAGTAAGTGCTGGGCTGGCCAAGGGCTCTGAGTGGAGGTGAAACTCTGGGGACTAAGCTGGGTGCCTCTTTCTCACTTGCACTTTGCAAAGAAGAGATAAAATTCTGACATGAAAAGCTTAACTTACTTATCATCAATTAAGTGAGCACAGCCATGAAGACCTTGGCTGGAGGAGTTGCATCTTCAACCCTCTGGAGCCTGGGTAACTGGGGCCCAAGAGTCCCCTTGGGAAACATATCTGAGGGTCCAAGCCCATGTGCTCGTACACTCACAGCAGAAACCTCGTTGTATTGGGGAGGAGGAGATGCAGGTGAACATTTTTTTTTCCAGTACCAGGGATCGAACTCAGAACCTTGCACTTGATAGGCAGGCACTTATGCCGCTGAGCTATCTCCCCGGCCCACAGGTGAACCTTTCAAAGGCCAACCCGACTGCAGGATAAAAAGTCAACATTCACTGAAAGTAGAGCATCAACAAGCTCAACATGTGCTCCTTGCCCAGAACTTAAATCCACTTGGCTGACTGGACATCCTGCTCCACCTCGAGCCTATGCCCTGCGGTAGAGGACGTCCCACTTCCCGAGTATGACCTAGACAGCCTCTGGTCCAGCTCACATCAGGTATAAAGACATGTACCACAAAACTTTGATTTCACTATTGGCTGCATATAGTTATAAAAGAAAAGATCTTTTGCTTTTGACAGTATTCATTGTCTAGACAAAAATCTCAAAGCATAAATTCTTTGGATCTGTAACTATAATCTTGGACTAGTGTGCACAACAGTAATGATAAAAATTATAACAACATCTGATACTCATCAAGGGCTTTGTTCCAGACAGTACCCTGAGTGTTTCACCAGGATTATCTTAGTTAATCCTCCTGTCGATCCTAGGAGGGAAGGACTGCTGTCAGTTCCTTTTACAGATAAAGAAAATGCAACGTGGAGAGTGGTTGGAGCCAGAAGGTGGGTGTTGAGTGTGGAACTCTTAACCATGTGTACTGCTCATGTTGAAATGTTTGAGACTCGGGGGCCCCCAGCCAGTAAGACTGACAACCACTAATTTTCCTTGTTTGCCTTAGCCGTGTACATTTTTGCAAGGAGAGGCTAGGCTAATAACAGTGTGGAGTATTCATTTGGAAGAGATCCTAAGTCCATTGATGAGCTCCTTCTTCTCTGATGAACAAATTTCTACTGTGTGGCAACAAGGTTACCTTAGGGGTGAACACTGGTCTTTTTGCAGTAATAGTCTTTTAGACAATTTGTGACTTGTTTGAGATAGTTAAAAACAAAGGACTCAAGGTAAAGCCTTGAGTAGAATGGGTAGGGTCAGATGGTGCTGCCTGCTAAGAACCTGTTGCCAGGGTCATGTCCTGCCAAGGGTGTATGAAGGTCAGGTGCCCACTGGCTTTGCCAGCTGCAGGACCCATCAGTGAGTAGAAAGGTCTGGACTAGGTTACCAAAGTGCTGCTTCTGAGATAAGGAAAGGGCATAGCTTCTCTCACCTGAAAGTCAGATTTCCTTTGGCCAGCTCTTTCTTTCTCTCTCTCTTTCTCTTTCTGATGACTGAAATTCCTACTCCTTCCATTCCCCTTCTTGTACTCTCAGTAACTCCAGACCATCTCAAGTTGCCAAGCGCAGCTCACACTTCCACAACCTAGCAGTTCTAAGTGCATCTGTGGAGTACTACTTTGCTATGAAAAGGACAAACGAGTGCTTTTTAGGAAAATGGATGCACCTTGAGACCATAATGCTAAGTGAAGTACATCATGCATCACATCCCAACTTAAATATTACACAGCTTCTCTTATGTAAGAAACCCAAAACGCAACTAAATTGAAGAGCAAAATAAAAGACTGACAATAGGAAACAAAGAAGGTCTATTACAAATGAGAAGAGGATCTAGAGACTCATGGAGGTGGAGGGAAGAGGAAATAAAAGAGAATTGAGCTGTGCTATGCCATGTACTAACAGCTCATGATGAATGGTTATGGTCTGGAATCACTGAGGCTGTGGACCTACCAATACCTTTGCTTGCTAGTCCCCTTCCATCCCCTAGGCTTGGTACAGACCTGGCATGTCTATAACAATTACTGGCTGCTCATCTTTGCCCCTATTGCTGCCCCAAGCCATCTTTATGCCCCAAGCACAATCCTGTCACCTTCCTCCAGCCCTGTGTCTTCAGTAGCTGACACTTACCAAAGGGTTAACCTGAAGCATTGCAGTGAAAGGCCTGCCAAAGCTGCAGTCAGCCTCGGGCACCTTGGCCAGTCTCACTGAGTTGGTAAGACATCCTGGCCAGGCCAGACACTGTACCCTGAAAGACCTGTTTATTTATTTTTGGTGATACCAGGGATCAAACTCAGGACCTTGTGCTTGCCAGGCAACCACTTATTCCACTGAGTTACCTCCTTGGCTCCCTGAAAGTCCTATTTAAGTGCCACCTTCCCACATGCCCCAGGTCACCCATTAAAGGTAATTTCTCTATCCTTTATGTGCCCATGATACAGGCTGTCTCCTGGCAATGAAGGGGTCCTACAGATGACAAATGCCTTTTGACAGCGTGTGAGCTAAAGTCAAAATGGATCAAAGATCCAAATATTAAAACAGAAACACCAAATTTACTGGAAGAGAAAATAGGCAGAATCTCAAAGACATAGGTATAGGCAGAAACTTCATGAACAAAACCAAGACTACAAGGGAAATAATACAAAAAATCAACAAATGGGATCTCACCTTATTAAAAAAATCTTTTGCACAACAAAAGAAATCACCAACAAAGTGAAAAGACAACCTACAGATTGGGAAAAAATTACAGCCACCTGTTACACAGACAAAAGACTTCTATCTAGAGCATGTAAAGAAGTGAAAAAAAATCAGAGGCCCCCCAAATTCAAAGACCCAGTCCAAAAATAGGAATCTGAGATAAACACACACTTTTCAGATGAAGAAATATGAATGCAAGCAAATACACAAAAAAAGTTTAATACTATTTGTCATTCAAGAGATGCAAATTAAAACAACACTCAGTCCATCTTATCCCAGAAAGAATGGCTATCATAAAAAATGAACCAATAACAAATGCTGGAGGGGCCTAGGGAGGGGGGAGGAACCATTCTTCACTGCTGGTGGGAGTACAGATTGGTACAACCACTGTGAAAATCACTGCGGAATTCCTTAAGAAAGTTGGATTAGAGGTCCCATTTGACCCAGCCATTCCCCTTCTGGGTATCTCCCCAGAAGAATTAAAAACACTGTACCATAGCAATATATGTGTGCCCCTGTTTATAGCAGCACAGTATGTAATAGTTAAATCTTGGAAACAACCCACTTGAGGGATCCATTCCATCAAGAGAGGAATGGATAAAAGAGATGTATGTTTTTAATACAATGGGGCACCATTCAGCCATAAAAAGGACAAACTAGTGTCTTTTATAGGTAAATAGATGTTACTTAAGACCATACCATAAGTGACAAAATAAAACCCATATGTATTAATGTTGCATTGGTTCACTAGTGTGAGATACTGAACAAGAAAATAGGATCTGAAACATAGAACAGATATTCTGAACTGGGAATAAAAAAAAAAAACTACAAAAGAAAAGACAAATTGCAGTGGGTGGGGGAGGGTAAAGGGTAAAGGAAGAAAGAGAAAAATATGTATATACAAGATACTAAGCTTCTCTTAGTACCTTGAAGAGAATGCTTTGTGTTAATATTATTCAGATAAGATGTCATGCTTATATCTTGTACTCTCATTAACTAATAAGAAGACAACAATATTCAGTGTATCAACAATCTTAACTGTCGTACTAACTAACCTGGTCAGAAACTAAAAATGTATCATCTGTTGTAACAACTAATGTATCAGTGATTGCAACCTTCCTACTGATCTGTTTTATTGTTAATCTTTTTCCCCCTTTAACAACAGCTACAACCACAAAACCCCCCCAAAAAACAAAAACAAAACAAACAAACAAAAAAAAAAAACAGGTGCTGATCGACAGCCCCTGAAATACTTAAGCATTCTGCATGATATCAAGTTAAACAATGAGCAGCGGCTTAAAGAAAGCAAGTCAGTCCTGATTCTAGACAGTAAAGGGAAAACAAAAAGACTAATCAAAAGACAAAAAGATGGGCTGGTGAGATAGCTCAGCAGACTAAAGTGCCCGCTTAGGCAAGCACAGGGACTGCGGTTTGATCCCTGGCACCACACACTGTGCCAGCCCCATTCCCAAGGTGGGCTGAGCTGGCCAGAGTCTGGGCGTATGGCACATGCCTGTAATTCCACCACTGGGGAGGCTGAGAAAAAAACCACAGGAGGATCACCGTGAGTCCGAGCTGCATAGTGAGACCTGTAACAACCAAATAAATGATGATGATGATGATAATACAAAAAGATGAAGGGAAAACAAAAGATGGATTTTGCCACAAAAACATAACAAATACAGATGTGTCTGTCAGGCCACAGGAGAAGTGGAAGGGCTAGGGTAAGTTAGAAGAACATTTTCCAAGGAAGAGCATGAATATCAACTCAGAATTCAGGTAGCAGAAGGGGATCTCTCCCCAGCTGATGTGTAAATGGTTTGTAATGCCAACGACAGCCTCAGGGAAAGGGCACCGAAAAATGAAGAGATGCCAGCAGCTGTCCTTGAGCTGCGGATGGCCCAACAGCTGCAGAAGAGTGCACACAGAGAGCCCCCGATGAGCAGGAGAAGGGGCTTATCTTCAAAGCCCGCATTGAGGATTTATTACTAAGAACTCAAGATTTAGAAGAAGAGCAAACTCTGATTAGAGTCCTGCTTGGCAGAAGAAGGGAAGAGGGGCTGGTCTTCTCCTGGGGGAGGCGGAGGCCTGGCCAGGGGAGGGGACAAGCTGTAATGACAGAGCCCACACTTGAGAGGCTCTGACTCTCAGGGAGGGCTGGGGGTAGTGGAGACCTTAGGGAGCAGGGTGGGCTGTCTGGCTACAGGGATGACAGCCTCAGGGTCATCACTTCTCTCAGGCGCCACTTCTCCCAGAGCCCAGCGTAGTTGCTAAATGGTGTTTGAGGCTGAGATAGCTCTTTTTGGGGCACGACTTGCTTTGATTTCCTGATGTGATTCTTTCATGATCTAACTCACCCCATAAAACCAGACCTAGCTTTAAGAGGAAGGTTTCAATGGACTTTCCTGTGGGTTAGTGGCTGGACTCACTGGTCATGTGCTCTGAGCTATGACCCTAATCCAGGTGGGATCCCTGGGGCCAGCAGCAGCCCTGGCCAAGACACCATTGGAAGGTGCTGCTGCCTAGCACAGGCCCAGAGATAGAGGTCTCCTCCCTGAAAGAATGAAGGGCGTCCAGTAACTGCCACTGAAGCCCCCTGGGCAGCTATTTCCTGTATTTGAGGGAAATAGCCACGAGGTGTAGAAAAGCAGGTCTGGTGTACTTTGTATATTTCAGAGGCAGGCAATACAATTAAAACCAAAAGGAATTAAAAACCAAAGCACAGCTCAAGTGCTTCCACGCAATACGGCAAATACAAGTACAAGCTGGTTGGGTTGGTAAGTGCTAACTGAAAAGCAGAAAACGTGAGATGGCAATGACCCTGGGGTGGACAGAGTCCATTTCATTCAGCTTCCAGGCTCACCGAGGCAGAGACCCTGAGAGAAAGGAAACCACTGTAAGAGGAAGTGAGGACCACAGATCTTTCCTAAATCAAAGCAAAGCTCACTCTCAGGCCCCAGGTGGAGAGTATATCATGCGGAACGAAGTCCAGGAGCGCTGAAGCGGACAACAGCGCCCTTGCAAATCACAGCGGGGGGGGGGCACAGTCTTTGGCACCGAGTCTGCGCCTTGCGGAGGTTGGATTTGGACAGGGATTGCAAAGAGTAGGTTGAAGAGCAGGCAAGAAATGAATCCAGATATAAAACAAATCCTCAGTGACTGTCTTCTCACTTGCCAGCCAAGAGCTGGAAATTCTCAGAGCTGTCTGAAGTGTGATCATCACTGGGCACTGTCAGGGCTTGCCACAGGGTCACAGAGCCCTCCCAGCATCTGGTCCTGATGCCTGATGGCAGAGCATCCCACGCAGGATGACCTGCTCACAAACATGAGCCCAGGAGGTGGTGTCTACCTGTATTCCCAGCCACCTCGAGGCTGAGGCAGGAGAGTCCCAGGCTGGAAGCCAGCTTAGGCAACCTAGTGAGAACCTGCCTCCCAATAAAAAGGGCTGAAGAGGTAGCTCAGCAGTATAGTTCTTGCTTCATACATACAAAGCCCTGGATGCCATCTCAAGGCTCCTCAAACCAAACACAAAACACTTGCAGTATCGAGGAGGATGTGAAAAGACTGGAACCCTTAGGGCATAAGTCAGCATTTAACTGTGGAAAAGAGTTTGACACATCCTCAGAAAGTAAGGCATAGAATTACCACATGACACAGAAATTCCACTCCTCAGTATAGGCCTGAAATAATGGAAAAGAATGACTCAAATAGGTAGCTGTTCATCAATGTTGAGAGGAATGAATAAACAAAATGTGAATGTATATATATGAAGAAAATTCAGATATATGCCACAACATGGAGGAAACCTGAAAACATAATGCTATGTGAAATAAGCCAGACTCAAAAGGACAAGTGTATTTATGCTTCAAAATGCTATGGGTTCTATCTAGGTGTCCCTTAAGAGCCTCATGAGGTTAGAGGTGGGGCTTTTGGAAGGTAGCTGGATTATGGGAACTTCTAATTGGCTTGCTGTCAGGGGCAGGGGTCTGGTTGGATGAGGTGGATCCCTGGGGTGTGGCCTGGAAGCTAATCTCCCTCACTAACTCCTCCCTTCTCTCCCTGCTTCCTGTGCACCATGCCTTGAGCAGCCTTTCTCTGCCAGACCCCACTGTCCTGCTGTCTTGCCTTGGAGCCAGCCAACTATGTGAACCAAAATAACACTCTTCTCCTTTAACTTGTGCATGTCAGGGATGCTGTCCAGCCATGAGGGAGATAACTAAGACACAGGAGATTCCTGAAAGAGGCAAAGCCATGAAATAGACAACATGGCAGAGAGTCCCAGGGCTTGGAGAATGGCAGTGGGGAGTTAATGTTTACTAGGTACAGCTTTGGGAATTAAAAAAAAAAACAAAAATAAACCTCTCTGGAAACGAATAGTAGTGATGGCTGTGCAACATTTTGAATATTTAATGATACTGATTATAAATATATTAATTTATTTTTGTCTTTTTGAGACAGGGTATTGCTATGCAGCTCAGGCTGGCCTCAAACCTACAGTGATTCTGCAGGTTCCCAAGTGCTGGGATTACATATATGTAGCACCAATCCAAGCCTGATTTACACATTTAAAATGGGAAATGTTATCTTTAATATATGTTTTGGGGTGCTGGCCAGATAGCTCAGAGGACTACACTGCCTACTTAGGCAGACATAGCAACTGGGGTTCGATCCCTGGTATGCTGTGCCGGCCTGCCCTGGGGCATGCTGAAACTGCATTGAGATTGGGTGTGGTGGGGCACACCTGTAATCCCAGGGCTTGGGAGGCTGAAAACTGGAGGATCACTATGAGTCTGATCTCTGTAGTGGGATCCTGTAGACTCTGTACTAAATTAAAAATAAAAGTGTTCTGCACAATAGAAAAGAGAATACATGTTGGATGTTTTATTCCTCCAAAATGTTTTATTGGATTCTCTTTTGGAAGCCAGTTCTAGAAGTCTGCAGACGCAGCTGGTGACAGTATAGCCTCTTCTTTTCTTCTTTCTCTCTCTTTTTCTCCTCCTCCTCCTCCTCCTTCGCAAGGAAGGACTTTCCAGAAGGGCAGGCGAAGGAAAGCTTCTACCTCCAGTGCTGGCCTGCTTCGCTGCTGGGGATGACTGTACACTAGGGACCCCCACTACCAAATGTGGCGAGGTCTTGAAGGAAGATCAAAGAGGGGATCTGACTCAGAAGCTAAGAGCTCAGAGTGAATGCACATTCCATGGTCGGTAAACAGCCATTTCCAGTAGCACCCGAGGTATTTATTGGTATTTTTAAAATATCATTGGGAAAAATAAAGTGACCCGTCTCTCCAGCACAGAAGGGACCCTAGCAATGATCCTGCCTGGGATTTCTTCTCTCTGCACCACTGATGTTTGGGACCGAGGACTTCCACTGCGGGGGCTGTCTTGCGCCCTAAAGGGTGGCTGGCTGCAGCTCTGGAGCCACCCAGAAGCCAGTACCACCTGCTGCCTCATCTCTGCCCAGTTGTGTCTGTAAAAAATTCCTCCAGTCATTACCAAGAGGAAGAGGGCGGGTGGCACAGCCCAGCCCCTGGTTGGGCCCCACAGACCCTGGGAAATGGTCCCTAACCCTGAGAGGAACTGCGAGAAGAGCTTAAGCAATCAATCAAACCTACAGATGGGACTCAGGTCCTGGCATGTGTTCAACATGCCTCAGAGGCCACGCCTCTTGGGATTCCTGAGGTGGGCAGAATGAGAAATCCCGTTATAGACAAGAGGGAGGAACTAGCTGTCATGAGATGCTTTGCTTTTTACCAGCCCAGCTCAAAGCTCTATCACGTTATAGCCATTTTCCTGTCTCACCTAAGAGAAAACTGAGTCTCAGAAAGGCAAGAGCATCGCAGCCGGGGAGGGTGGCTCTAGCAAGGCCACTTGAGGGGGCAGTGCCAGGGTGGAAGTAGAAAGGCCACTCCAGGCACTGCAGGCTCTGAGCCCTACATCGCTTTTTAAAATCTGATTTTGAGGCAGGGTCTTGCTACGTTGCTCAGGCTGGTCAGAGGCTGCAGTCCTCCCAGCTCTACTCTTAAGCATCTGGGGTTCACAGGTACGCACACCACGCCAGTAGGATACCACCCTGAGCCCCGGGCCCAAAGTATTATTTATATTATTAAAAAGCTGGAGACAATCTAAACAGCCTTCAACAGAGAAGTACCTCAATAAATTATATTATATTCATCCTATGGAATATTCTGTACTCAGAAAACCCCAATGAATTATCTTGATAGATGGACATAAAAAACTATGTGTGTTATAGTAAAATAAGCAAACTACAAAAAAAGTGTGGAACAATATCAATTTTAGAAAATATAGATATTTTTCACATATAAAAGGGCTTGAGAATATACATTGAACTGTGAAAGGTGGCTACTGTGTTTATCTCTGCTTTCATAAATAGGGAATTTTATCTTTTTGTTCTACACTCTCTGTATAGCTTGCAATCTTTATATCACATGGACAAAATTTGGGGGGATAGATTACCTTATGAACCCAAGATATTATTTAAGCATTCCAACTTTTCCCTTAGAGAAAGCTGCTCAACTAATAAAGTTTGCAAATTATAGATAATCCATACTTCTTGATTTTTTTAAAATGCTGACTATTATTGTTTAAAACTTTTATGAGAACATGCTTAAAAGTAAATGTCCTGCCAGTTTATTTTTACAAGCTTACAGCTCTTCAGAAATTCCTTCCAAGCCTGTAACACTAGGACAGTGCTGGCGGCTGGCAGGTAGTGCGTGTCCCAAATCATCAATTCCTGCTTGGTATGCTTTTATGTTTTTGTCTCGTAACCATTGCGTAATGACATTAGAAAACCGAACTGACCCAACTATGCCAAACTTTGATATTGCAGCTAAAATAATTTTACAACATCTTATTAAGCAAGAAGCAAGCAATAGAAACTGTCAATCACTTTTAGTAACATTAGATTGAACTTTTCCCCCTGAAGAGCAGGACTGAGTATAATTCACCTACAACATGAAAACTCAGAGCTTGACAACGGATGGATGGAGGGATCCTAATGTCTTTTCCATTAAAAAAGGAAAGACCCAAGGCCCACTAAACCATCTACACGTTGGAGCACACGCATAAATTTAAGTAAACAGCAATTTGGAGCTCACTGTTAATTGTTCCATCAGTTTATAACCTGAACTGAAATAAGTAAACACTTGGTCTGCTAAAATGTGTGCACCCTTGAGTGCCACAGTTTCTCTGGCTTTGCTCAGATAGAGCAGTAGCATCTGGAGGGGTGAGTGGGCCTGTCCCTCCTGTGACTCAGGTAGGACGGGAGCCAGGCCCAGGTCTGCAGAATCTGAGCCTGTAGGCCAGGTCTTGTTGGCCAAAGTGAGGTAAGTGTACCTTGCCCTTTGCCACCACCTCATTGGCCCCCTCGCCTGCTTCCTTCCTTCTTGCCCACACAGCGTTGTGCCAGGGTGCTGCAGGCTCTGGACTGTTTCTGCATCCCAGTGGGCTAAGGGCACAGGAAGTGAAACCTGACTTCCTGAATCACCCTCCCATTGATTTATTTGTTTATTTTTGGTGGCCCCAGAGATGGAACTCAGGACCTTGTGCTGGCCAGGCTATCAGCTCTGGCCCCATCCTCCCACTGATTCTTGATACTTCCATCCTCCTGCCTTTCTTCAACTTTCTTTGGGGAGAGGGATTTTCTTTTGTTTGTACCATGAAGTTCTGAGGTCCTGATCAACTCTCTGAGACGAAAGAAAGAGAGGGGACATTTGTCAGCCACCTGGTGACGGCTCTGCTAGATCTCTGTTATCCTTGCTACTGATGTCATGATTCTTACTCCTATTATCCAGATGGAAACAGCGAGGCTCCAAGAGCTGCTCCCATTCAGATGTGCAGCGCTGTTCACGCTCAGTATCTATTTATTATCAGGGGACAGAACTTGAAACTGCTTACGGAATAGGACCAACGATAGCCAGGGAAATTTTTCCTAAGAACAACAGGAAGCTCATAAAAAGTAGTGTTGTTTGCTGGTGCATTTGAACACAGTTATACTTCAAATAATTCTTAGAAGAACATTTTCCATCCTCGGAGACAGGATGTTTAGGAAGACGTGATCCCATAAAAGTACGAAAGAAAGGAGGAGTCACAGAAAGTTTTTTTTGGTTATTAAAATAATATGTAAGCCACTTACTGGGAAGTTGGGCTGTGTGCCACTTTGGTGGCTTCTGGAATTGCCAGAGCAAATACGACAGTTTTCTGCTTTAACTGGGTTTGTATCAGAGACCTATGGGGCATTCCTTCCTTCTCTGGCCAATCCAACCATGCAGAGTTATTTCTGGCTGCATGTGTAGGGGTGGGGAGGGAACAGCTGCAAAATGAGGAGGCCCTGGGTTTGGAGTTGTCTTCTGGGGTGACCCTGATGCTTGAAAATTGCAAAATGAACAGTCTTTCAACTACTTCAGACATTGCTTACACAAGGTCAAATGGGTGGCAGAGGAACTCAGGTTCTGGAGCTGCCCGGGGGTATCATGTATTTATTTATTTATTTAGTTTTGGTACCAGGAATTGAACTCAGTACCTTGCGTTTGCCAGGCAGGGAGTTTGCCACTGAGACACTCTTTAGTCTGGGTAGAACCTCTTGATAGACCAACATGCTTAGAGCTAGAGGCCTGGGTTCGAGTTCCAGCTCTACTTCTTTCCTGCTGTATAACCTTGGTAAGTTTTATAACCTGAGCCTGCTTTCTTTTTCTATGAAATGGGGTTGTGAATAGCTTCTATGCTACAAAACTGGTAAGGACTTTGTACATGGAAAGCACTAAAAGTACTGCATGGCACATAGATTAGTTTCTGTTCCATAAACAATTAAAAAATAAAATTGAACATTGCTGTTCATCAAGTGACTTTTAAGAAACAGCCTCCTGATATTGTCTCCTTACTTGATTTGTACATTTTATGTTAGGCAGAAAGTTAGGCCTTAGCAGAGCTGGAGATGGAGCTGAGGCTACTTAAAAAGCAAAGAAAACAAGATGCTTTTCCCTTTGCATTTTTAATCATCAGTTATAGGTAAAAAAAATCCACACAAATTTTCAGCTTTAGCTCAACATAACATAACATTTTCAGTGTGCTAATAAAGCCCAGACCATGGGGAAGGGTTGGGAAAATCCTCAGGGTCATAACAAACTAAACGGAAACCACCCACCTTGGGAGCCCAGGGACCTGCTTCTCTGTGAATGGGGTAAATACAGCCCTTGCTTCTTATAAGAGAACAAGGTAGAAGAAGGAAGGGATGTTCCTCGGGGACCTAATTAAACACATAAACGTAAGCTGCAACCTCATTTGGTGCAACTGAAACTTGGGTGTCTGCCTATCTTCATGCTTGAAGGTATTGTCTGTTTGTCTGTCTCTGAAAATCTATCATTTTGCAAAAAACTCTACCTATCCTCTCTCTATATGATTTCCTGTCTGGTCTGAACTCTTTAAGACAGGAAGAATGAAGGTGCATTGCCAGGCCCTTGCTGTGTTGTGAACTTGGGATGGTGTTAGGATCCGGCTTCCTGGCAACACTTACATGAATCAGAACTTGGCAATTTTTTTTTTTAATTTTTTTTTATTTTTTGCACTGGAAGGAATGCAAATAGATTGAAAAGTCTAAAGGGAATGTCAACAAAGGTCTCTTGTGGGAAAATGGGTCAAAAATTGCCTTTCAATGTTGGTAACATTGCTCCAAATGACTAGGGACGCATCCAAAGACATATGTACTAGTAATAAAGGGGACAGTTGCCTAGATTCAGAAAGAAACAAAGAAGGTTTGCTTTAGACCTTCAGAATGAAAGATCCAGATGGAATCTTCAGTTACTTCTGCCCTGCCTGAAACCCCAGTGACTGGCAGACCTCCGGACTCTGCAAAGAGCCCCACCCCATCTCTGAGCTACAGTTTAGGCTATTAACCATTTCATAACCATATTTCTCCTATAGGAGCAAAAGCTGGTTTCAGTGTGTAGATATCAAACATTTAATGACTGAGTGATTTTTTTTTTTTCTCCCTGTCTCATGTTAGGGACAGTCCACATGGTACTGGGGCACTCCCAGGGACACTTTCTACATGCCTAGAACTATGGCTCTCTGGACACCACTGCATTCATCTTACCGTCCCAGAAGGAACACACCAGCTGGCATCAAGGGAGGGTTGCCCCTGGAAACAGACTCCACTTACCCAGGTAGTTGTTACTCTTGTGCATCTCGGTGATGTTGATTTTCGTGGCCCCCTGGGGGATTTCCACAACTCGGTGGTAGCCCAGGCTGGTGAGGGCATGTTTAAACACGCCTGATACCACCTGACAGCCCGTGTTGTCACCACCACACACCCCACACTTGTCCACGACTTTGTCGGAGCCCAGGAAGTCATCACAGCCAATGCTCTGCAAAGAGGTAGAAAAGAGAAGAATCCTGCAGCATGAATCAGAGGCATCCTGGGGGAAGGAGGGAGGAGGCCTGGTGGGGTGAACTGGTGGGACTCACACTGCCCTTCCTCCTACCCCTGCAGCTGTAACGGCAAACTCATGCTGGTCTTTGCTCAGTGGTCTGCACAGAGTACCTACTCTGGGCGAGAACTCTGATTTTTAGTTATTCATAAAGTGTTCATTTTACAGTTAGGGTGGGGGCTACAGACAATGAAAAAGACAAGGACACAGTGTGCATTTCGTGCTGGTGAGGTGAACAGGGAAGAGAAAAATAACACTGATGAAAATGACAGAAGAGGTATGGGCTGGAATTTAGTCCTGCAGGTTGGACCAGAAGGTTGTTCTGCCAACCCCCATTGAACCACGGGAGGGTCCAGGATGCTCCAGGCTGGAAATCTCATAGGAAGAATCTCTTTGGAAGCACACTAAGTACCACACCCCAAACTGAGATTGGTTTCCAAACCTTCTGGTCCCAATTACAGATGTTATAAACACCTAGCAAAGTAACCCCCCAATCACGTCCCCTGGCCCTATTTCTTAGGAAATCAGATAACCTTGTTTGTGATCAGAATCTATCTCTAACTGCGCCTCTGGAGAGCCAACTAGTGGGAACTGTGCCCGATTATCCCAAGGCGCTTTTCCTGCAGAAGACGGCCAGGAACGGCAACAAACAGAACGGTAAGCTTCACACTCCTGGAGCACTCTTTGTATAGTCTTGTTTAAGGGAACTTTCCAGAATTGTTCCCTAAAAAATCTTTTTCCATGGCTTATTTTGATCTTTTTGTTTTTTCCGTATTGCCCTTATTTGCGTTCCTATTGGGGGAGATTTATTTTGCATTAAAAAAAAAAATCAAGCTTTGGCTCAGAATGGAAAGCACTTCATGGAATCTTTTTCCTCTTCTGGAGCTGACGCCAGCAGGCTCAGGATCATGTTGCCTAAATTCAAACTTGGGACTTATGGTCTAAGCAAAGAATTCTGTCACATGTCTCTAGACAGATGGAAGTAAGTAGAACATAGTTTAGATGATGAGATATTGGGATTACAGGATTATTCCCTGCGTCTTGGGGGTACTGGAAGATGCATGAGTTGGAATGGAATTCTAAAACCTGAGACATATGTTGGATGGCTCACAAGCTGGAATTCTAAGAGCAATCAGACCACCTCTCAGGGGTGAGGTGGTCAGCAAACTTTTCAAAGGCGACCTTTGATTTTCTTATGCAGCCCTAGGTCTGCTCACGTGGGTCTTGCGGGTCACATCCTATAAGCTGGGTCAGATTCAGACATGTTCACAGGGCCCCTCTAACTTCATGTTTGATTGATACCTTTCTGCACGCAGGTGTTGTATTTTTGCACATTACTTCCATGTTCCCATATGCATATTAGCGCATCAGGAATGGGCTTCTTTTCACAAATAACATCTCTGTAAAACATTACCTCTGATGATAACAGAACATTGTCGTGGCGTGTTTGCGCATATCTGATTAGCCTTTCAAAATGCCACATTCGCTATGCATTTCTCCTCCCTCAAATGTGTCTTGCCCCTACCCCAGGCCCAGTTTATGCAGAAATGTCTTCTGTGCCTGGTTTCCATACCCCCACTGCCTTAGATTCTCCTTTCCTTTGAAAAAAGGAAATGCCGCCACCAGTATGGAACCTGTGCCGCCTCGGCAAGATTCTAACGGATTCAAGATGACTGTGACCACGGTGACAGGGGAGAGGGCGCAGATGCTAATCGCTACTGTCAGTCTCCTCCAGCAGCATCTTGCCCTCCTTCCTTCCCTTTCGCAAGCTCTAGTGCACTCCTGCTAACTCTGGACTCCACATGTCCTAAGTAGAGCTCATTCTCCTGGGACAAAGGGGACGTGGACACAAAGGCATAGACGCAGGAAAGAAGGAAGCGGATTTACTGGATTACCATGCCGAAGGCTAAGGCTGCTGATAGGATGAAGGAATGCAGACGAATGTAACAAAATTTGTCACACCTCTTGTTTGCCAGGGTGAAGAATCAGAATGTTTATCCTTCGAAATCTGCAACCCCCAGATATCTGAAGAAGGAAGAGGTCACCCTCAGGCCCCTTCTGGATGGGTGGGTTCTGGCCAGATGGTGTGGGACATCTAGCAAGTCTCTCCTATAAACAGTGTGGAGAGGACAGTCAATGATGAACCAGAGTCACTGATTATGAGTTAGTTGCCATATCGGTCCTTAGCCTCAGCTCAGTGAGAATGGTAGTATGAAGACATTAGTTAAATGTGGCCCACTTTAAACAACTGAAGATACAGATTAGAAAGCTATTGGGGCTGAGGAGGTAGCTCAGAGGTCTAAGCGCCTTCCTGGCAAGCTCAAGGACCCAGGTTTGATCCCCATTACTACATGCCATACCAGTCCTGGAACCCTGGGCACACCATGCCAGCCACTGAAACAGGGCATGGTGACACACACCTCTAATTCCAGCACTAGGGAGGCTGAGACAGGAGGATCACTATGAGTCTGATCTGTGCAGTGAGACCCTGTACCAAATGAATAAATAAGTTTTAAAAACCCAGCTATCTGATCCTGTGAATCAGATATTATATGAAAATAGTCTGCATACTTTGGTATGGCTGCTTGCATGGCATTGTTACTCTGGGTGAATCTAGACACAGGAAAGAGGGCTCTGTCAGCTTTCCTGGTCGATATCCAAGTGACCTACAGAGGTGACATCCTGTCTCCTCAGAGTCCATCCTGAGCTCTGTCCACAGTTTGCTTCTCAAGGGAGAAGTCAGAGGGAGGACTGTGTGAACCTTTTCTGGGGGGGGGGGAAACTACTAGAAACCTTTGAATGTCCCAGTGGCTAACCAAATCTCTGACAGGCAGAGTTGCTATGAATTTCCAAACTATCCCACCTCTACTTTACAAAAGCAGGAAGGACAGAATGAGGACGGGGAAGGCAATATGGACTCAGGACCTTTATTTTTAGTTCTGGTGCCACATTTACACGTGACCACTGTCCTTGCTCTTACACAATGCTGCTGTAAGGATCATAAAGTGTAGTGGAAGATAATATAGATTGGTTGGGGAAGTCGCATGTGGGCTAGGACCTGTGCGACAAGAAGGCTCAGCCAGGACACAGTCTGCACATGTACACATGTACCTGATCACAGATATTGTTGAGTGACTCTAGTGGGCCACCTGGGAATCTCCAAATCAATCAGAGACACAGGTCCTGTCTTTGAAAATTTGAGCCTAGAAGGGGAGCTAGAACATGTACAGGAAGAACTATAAGCTTTTAAGCAATGAGGAATTTCTGCATTCTCCATGTCATACTTGCATGGGACCAATTCTCCTTTAGAAAGTGGATGACTGATAGTTCAATACACAAAGCATAGCAGACCGTATTATCCCACCCTGCACTAGAGAAATGGGGATTCCTATAGGGCAAATGGGGTTCAAGAAATAACCAGGATGGATGCAAAATGAAAAGGCCTTTGTGACTGATGGGTTGGGATTGGGGGAAGCAGGCTTGAATTTTTTTTCTCCCTCTGTTCCACTGGCTTCAACAACTTTTTCTCTAATACTTGCATAATGTTTACTAAATTCTAGGTCTTCCACACATCTACTTTGTTTATTCACTCTTAAAAGCCATTAGTTAGATTACTGAAACTATAGGGAACTAAGGCACAGGAAGTACGTTAGGTAACTTGCCCAAGCTCATGCTACTGGTAAAGGGGGAGCTTGTATTTGAACCTTTGGTTCAAAGACAAAACTCATACCTTTAACCATTACATAAGGACTTGAGGTCAAAGCCTCAGTGGTCCCATGGAGGACCTAGCTTTATTAAAAGACAGGGTGGAGACAGTGACCTAGGTGTAGAAGATAGGGTTGAAGCACTATTACCGCAGACTACTGGGAAGTTCTTGAACAGGAAGTTATTCTTGCATTCTTTTCTAGTATTGTGAAAGACCAACCATGTTACTAATCTTTCCCACCCTGGCTGTTTGAACATGATGCTTCATGTACACTGAGTAGATATTCATGTTCACTTTCCTGTTGCATTAACTTTTTTATTTTATAACTTTTGAAAACAGTACTGGGATTTTCAGGAACTTTTCATGCAGCTTCTAATGAAAGCACCTTACCACCCACAGAACACTGCCCAAACCACAGAGACCACTCACATTAGTCTTCTAATGAAAGCACTTTACCACCCACAGAACACCTTACCAACCACTGAGACCACTGACATTAGTCTTATGCCATTAACTCAAGAATAGCCTTCGGATTTTACCATTTTTTTTATGTGCACTTCTTTGGACACATAGTTCTATGAAAGGGCATATGCATGGAGTACGCACTCTGCTATTTTCTTAAACCAGCTGGCATTGCCCTCCAGAACATGACTGTGTACTTGCTAGGTGCATCTGATTTCATTTAGAAGGGGGGGAAAAAAAACCCAGGGAGGAGAGCAAGTGCCAGGAAGCCTGGAGTGTGTCTGTGGCTTAGTCCTTGAGTTCACTTTGTGATCCAGAGCACAATGCCAGCCCCTTCCAGGTCCACAGGACACAGTGTCCACAAAAGAAGTGGACCTGGGTTCTGGTTTATGCATCAGAAGGCCACTCAGCTGGCCTCTGATAGGGATGGCTTAATGGTGGTGGTCTATTTTCCAGACTCTCAGAGTTGCCACCAAGGTGTTGTCAGGGGATTTTTAAGGTGGGCACTGGATTCTCTCATCCCCAGATTCTTTTGCTGGCTTGGCGACTTATGTGTGTGGTGCCTTTCAACAAGGCAATAAGCTGTTCTTAGCTTTTATTTTAACAAATCTGTGGCTGGGGGAGTGCCGCATTTGGCTCTTTCAAGAGCTGGGATGTTCAGATGAGGCAAACAGTGAAGATACTTAGCAGGATGCTATAATACGGTGGCTTCTTGGAAAAAAACTGGGCTTTGCTAACATTGTCTTCACTGATTTGATGCTGTTCGGAGTCCTCTGTTCTCAGTAAATGTCGTCATCGTCATCATCATCAATGAAACCTTGTGGAATTCCTCTATTTCTATTGCATTTGCTTTTATCTTTTGGTCACACATATTTTCTTTTTTATTTGGAAAAAGGCAGAAAAGCCTGGAACATCAAAAGAAAGCTAGGGTTGCCCAGGAGAGCAAGGTGCTTTCCATGGCTATGCTCTTACTATTCAGATGGAAAGAAGCCTCGTGGTAAAAGCCAGAATGTCCACATGCTGCCCGGCCTACCTCTACTTTATGACTGTTTACTGTGTACTGCAGTTCAAAAGGGGTATGCTTTTCTTATTTTCTGTTACAAAGGTAACTGGATGAGCATCAGGCATTCTTAGTATTTTTCCAATTTTTTTTTTTTTTCAACATGTTGGAGGAAAATTTTGCACATTGCAAGCCATCATAGAAGAAATTGCTCCAGAATTACCCCCAATTATTTGCCAAAATTAACCTAAATGAAATTTCCTGAGGGAAATGAACAATCTGGATGACATATTTGGTGGTGAGTTTCACAGGAGGAGGCCCCCGTCCATCATGGCAGGGCGGCTGGTGCCAGGCGTTCAGACAGCGGAGGTTCCGATTCCCTAATGGGGAGCAGATGTTTCTCAGCACTCTCTGTAAACACATGGGACCGGGTAACCTCAGCTGGCTGGCTCGATGACCCTGACAGGTAATACAACCTGCCTTAATAACCATGCCATTACAACAGGGTGGGGGATATGAAAATGATTCGTGGCTAACACCCATTTACTTATATTTATGGGGAGCTAATTTGTGGAAATACATATGGCGGCCAAAACTTTTCTTCATGACATTCTGTTGAAAGAAATCCTTTGCATATGATAAATATCTCTCTTGAGTTACTGTTAGGAATGTAGATCAATACCACCTTCCTGGGGAGCAGTTTAACAATATATACTGCTTGGTGCAGTAAATTCTTCTTCTAGGAACTGATGCTAGGAAATGAGGCTAATTTTATTTTATTTTTTTAGTATGAAAGAGCTCATCCTAGTATTAATACTAATGTGATACTGGAAACATTGTAACATTCAACATGCAGAAACAGTTAATATACAGAAACTCCTTGGGACATACTGGATGGATATTTTTTTTTCTACTCATTATTCTCATTAAAGTTGTGTAGAATTCGTGCTTATCTGACTGACCCTCAGTACTGTGCAGCAAATGCTATTTCAGTGAACCCCAACTATGCATCAACATGGTGACAGGTGGGGCAGACACAAAGGTAAAACAAGCAAGTTTCCTCCTTAGTAATCAGGGGTCAACAAGCTACACCTTTTAGGCCAAATCTGTCCAGCACATTATTGTAAATAAAGAGTTTTTGCAACACAAACACACCCATCTGTTTTTTTTTTTTTTTTTTTTTTTTTTTTAATTGTCTATGGCTGTGCTAGGGCTACAGTGGCAGGGCTGGGTGTTGTGACATGGACAGTGTGCTCCATAAAGTCTGACACACTTATGATCTGGGCCTTCACAGAACAGAACCACCAAGCCCTGGTCTTCCTCAAGATACCCAGACACAATTAAATCACATCTACACAGCTTGAAAATGATGAGCAGATGAGCAGAGCCTGAGAGCAGCCAAGACTGAGGCGCAGGCACATGCTCCCCAGTTCACCCCTCGTCCTTGTGCTGTATCATCCAGGCCTACTTTTATTTATTCTAATTGGACTCTACTGGAAAGTGGGACTTAAGGAATCACCACCCTCCATCATAGCAGTCTTCCATTTTTTTTTTAAAGTAGGAAAAACATAATTGTCAAACAAACCTTCATACAGAAAATACAAAATTTTGCTACATAAAACAAGACAAGCAGACTGCTCTGTTTGGAAGCCGAGTCACACCTTCTGGACCATGCTTCTCCCTCCTGGGGAGGGTTTCTCCATCCCAGACCCACTGATGTTTGGCCCTGAAGGTTCTTTTTCAGGAGCTGCCGTTAAGCATTGTGGGATGCCTGACAGCACTCCTGGCACCCACCCGTCACACATCAGAAGCATTCTTCCTTCTCAGCATGATAAACAAAAATGTCCCAGACATTGTCAAAAGTCTCCTTTGGAGCCAAACTACCTCCAGAGTGAAACTGCTCTGGTTTATTCCCCAGCTCATGGGACAGACACCATGATGTGTTCCCCAGAAGGCTGTAAAACAATGGCCCTTTCACAGATGAGCCAAGATGGTCTTGGTAGAGGTCAGAGACACTACTGAGTGAAAACTACTTGATTATCCAAGTTTTTTAAAGCATAGCTTTTTACTTTAAAATAATCCATTTTTTTAAAGAATAGTTTTTTTTTTTTTTTTTTTTTTTTTTTTTTTTTTTTTTTTTTTTTTTTTTTTTTTTTTTTTTTTTTTTTTTTTTTGTCTTTTTGAGACAGGGTCTCACTATGCAGTTCAGGCTGGCCTTAAGCTCACTTTGTAGCTCAGGCTGGTCTCGAACTCACAACAATCCTCCTGCCTCAGCCTCCCGAGTGCTGGGATTACA
>PVKA01000104.1:169804-194579 GCA_004027165.1 Ctenomys sociabilis | reverse complement strand
AAAGAATAGTTCTTTACAATCAAGCTTACCAATAACTCAGAGTTTCTTAAGATTGTCTTTTGGCCTAACTTTAGTCAAAGTAGGATTATGTACTGGGGAAAGCAAGGTTATTGGCTCACAAAATAGATGCTTAATAAGGGTTTGTTGAATGAAAGAGCAACTGCCGGAGAAATCAAGGGATCAGAGTTACAGGACCAATTTTCTCTTTGGAGTGAGTTATCTTGAAGGTCCCCTCTGGTTCCAAATTGTTTCTTGGAAAAAAAAGAAGAATACAAAGCTCTGATGTGAAGCACACTGCCATGTACAAAGTCAAGGAAATTTTCTTTTGCAGACAAAATTCAACTGGAACAAAGATGCCAGGGGGGAAAAATATTGACAGTGTCATTTATTTTGCAGAGAAGAAATGGTCCATGGGATGAAAAGTATTTTGGCTTCCTAAATGAAGGCAATTATGAAGCTAGTGATCTGTTTTTAATCAAGTGTATGGTTGTCACATTTCAGTACCTCATCCTATCTCATCACAGAATAGCACCTTACCAAGGGACTCTGCTGGAAGGAAATCTTGGCTCTCTTGCAGGACAAAATTGGGTAGGAGTCAACTTCAGTAAGTTTACAAATGTAAAGGAAGAAATCCAGACAGTCAAACATCTCATCTCTGTAAGAGAATTGCTATTCTTCCCACTAGGGTGGTCCTTCTCTGGAGGGGTGGGTACTCCAAGCTGTAAAGTTCTATTGCTTTGCTTTCATGATCCTCCTTACTAAATGACTGAGATGGGGGGACATGGGGGGGAGAGAAAGGCATGGGATGGCTTCTGACAATGACACATTTTGGATCAATCCACATTTTGTGTGGAATTGTAGACCTCTCTGGATTTCTGCTTTACTTTTATGATCTAAGGCTGTATGGGAAAGTATACTTAAAGAGACCATAAAATATCTGGCCAGATCATATTGCAGGTTTTTAGGGTCCTGGGAAGAGCCAGCACCAGGAAAAGCCCATGTGGGACAACTCTGTGAGAGGTGGATTTGGGCTGCCAGTGGATCAGGACTAGAAAACTTCTTGCACAAAGGACAAGAGAAACACTGCCCACACTCCAGGAAGTCTGCTGAGTACTGAGAGCATGAAGCCACAGGTGTGGACTGTTCAACCAAAGGCCCCCCAGGATACTGGTGAGTCCTGGGAGCACAGTACAGAGACCATGCCTGTGTGTCTTTGTCATTTCTGTGGCACACAAGACTACTTGTAAACACGCCTGTGTACAATTTCCTCCACAAGATGGCACCTACACGCCTTCACCAAGAGACAGTCACCTAGATAAGTAGTTTAGTGTCAGGGATCAGTGGCTAAACATTTAAAGGATCAGTCATGAAGAGACACAAAAGGCCCAGTGGACTCTGAGATTTCAGTTGAGTTCACATTCACTGTGCTCTTATGTTCAAGATTCTGGCATGTTCTCAAGCTACAACTCATTTCTTAAAATATTTTCCTGGAATGTTAAAAAATGTGAGTGGAATGTTCAGGTCTTTTCTTTCCAGAATGTTAAGAGATTGCTTGCAAATCTGTGTAAATGAGTTATAACACTGGGGGGCTCAGAGGCTATCTAGATATCACTAGGTGATCTCTGGGGACAGCCAAGAAGACTGACTGACCGAGTGTCTGGGCTGAGAGGATGAAAGAAAATCGAAGCTGTCAGTGCCCAGATTCTTGAGGGAATGGCAATGGAAACGCTGCTTTCCAAAGGTGCTGAGAAGAACATGAGTAACTACACCGGGAAGGGGACAAGGACATGCAGCTGGACCACAGAGGGAGGGGAAGACAGTGTGAGGGCACAGGAAGTCTGCCAAGGGAAGGACCAACAGGGCTGAGGATGAAGGGGCTACTGAGAATGAAGACACGAGGAAGATGAGGCCATGGCCTGTGACCTGTGAGTGTGGATTCTTCAGGTGGAAGCTTCACTTGGGGCAGAGTTCTTCATTCTTTCATCCATCCATCCATCCATTCATTCATTCAGCAATTTGGGGCACACTAGTTCTCTTGCTCTTTCATTGGAACCTTCCTCAAAGATTGGAAATATTTTAATTTTAGCTTTTTGGATGGGAATCCTTCTAATGTATATTTTATACACTTCGATTTAAAAAAAAATCAGGAATAAAAACATTGCTGCATCTTTTCTAGGTCCTTGTCACTCAAGAACGATCATCTAGAGGCTTTCTGGGGACCTTGGGCTCCCCCCTAGGCTTACTAACTCAGAATGTTCATTTCAGCAGCATCTTCAGGGACTGCATTTCCTGTGCATGGCCAAGTTTGAGAAGAGCTAAGATCTAGGGCTTGGCCAGCTTCTTTTGTACAGAGCTAGGTAAGAAACAATTCAGACATCGCAGTCATGTGGTCTTCTGCACAACCTGAGCTACTGTGGCATGGAAGCCCCCTATACAGCCACTGTCTGTGGCCCTTTCAATAAAACTTCATTTTCAAAAGCAGATGGTGGTGCATTTGGCTTCCTGCGGGATCTGTGAGATTTAGGCCCATCTACAGATTTGTATGGCTTGCCGACTCCCACCCTGGGTGGGTCAGAGATGTTTTCTTAGGGGTGAGAGATCGTCATGCTGTTTGTTTAAGTGCTTCCATCTATGACATGGATCTACCCTCTCAACTCTTGCACCAGAAGTCTTGTGATGGGCAGTTCCTTTTCTAAGGAACTTCCTAACTTGTTGGCTCCTGTTCTGTGGAAATAGTTAAACACTCGATAGAATATTGCAGAACTTTCCAGACCAAAAGAGATGGGTCTCGCTACTGGCTGTGCCACATTCTCCCTGTATGGTTTTGGGCTTGTCATTCAGAGGCTCCAATAATGTGTATCCTTGCGTTAAAATGCTGTTTGCCCCACCCTCTGCTTATTGTGCAGAGGCTGTGGGAGGATAAAGGGAATTTTAAAAAGGGATTGGCAGAACACAAACTACCCTCCCAACCAGGGCTGCTAGGACTCAGCTACTGCACAACGAAACCCACTATATTTAAGATGGTTACGACGTTGCGTTCCTTGTCTTAGTCTCCACAGCAGTTCTCTGGAGTGGGAACTCAGGTTCTAGAGAGAGAAGCAGTTTTCTCAAGACAGAGGTAGCATCTGTGTGTAGCCCTGTCTGCTTTGCCTCATGCGCTAACACCCATGACTAGATACAAGCAGTTTATGAAGGAGATGTTTGTGCTATTTCATGGATATCCTGATAGCAAATTTGAAAAGAATTCTTTCTTTTTCTCACATGCATCCCTGAAGACCAAAGCTCCTACAATCTGGGATCATTTGACCTTTTAGGTCACCTCTTGTTTATGGTATGTTCTTTCTTCTTTTCTCAAGTTGTACCCCAGTTCCCAAATGACAGCCAACTCTCCATCCAGTCAAAACAAAGACAACTCAAATGATCAGGCTTTGGTTTCCAATGGAATTATTTTTTTTAAGTGCCTTTGGAAAGTTTTGCCCTGTGAGATTTTTAATGGGGGCAGAGATGAGAGAAGACTGTTCACAAACACAGTCTCAGGGGTAGCAGGAAAGGCTCCAGCAACCCATCCCCTTGTCTCTTGGCCTCACAGATGAGGAAAGAACCCAAGGCTCAGGAAGCAAAATGACTTTTCCAAGTCAGGAGAGAGGACTTTCTACCTAGCGACTCCTCCCCAGAGCCCTGGGGTGGCCTCGTGTTCTGACAGAGGAGGATTTTATTGTTTTCTCACATTCAACAATCTGTCTCTCCCTTTTTTCTTCCTTAGGTTCCTGTAACCATGAAAGAATGTTTTTCTCTGCCAATAGAATAATAGCAACTATTAGAGAGCAAAGTGTCACTGTGAATAAACTTGGATAAACTACTTGGGGTGGATCTAGGGACCCAGAGGTCCAGGGGGTGGCAGAAATCAAGGTTATGAGAGATAATGACAAAACTAAGTAGGGCTACATGGAACTGCCTGGTTTTGCTTCCAGGGCTGGAAAGAGGAAAGGAACAGAGGTGGAAGACAGGTGGGAGGCAGGAGATCACGGCAGGCCGGTATGGCTAAGAGGATGCTAAGACTGACCTTGAACCTGAAGCTGTGATTTAAGACTCTTTTTGTTCTCAGCCCTCCCAAATCTTCCTTGAACTACTACAGCTAGGTTTACACCCAGTTTCCCATCTTTAGAGTTCCTGGGTTGAATTTTTCTCACCTCCTTTTTATTCCCATCATATGAAGGAAAAGCTTTGCCTCTGTGGCCTTTCATGTTCAAAAGCCTTCCTTTGGACACATGGTCACACTTCCAGTGCACCTACACTTCTGGGAGATTTTGTTCTTTGAGCCCTAGATACCCTACCTGTAAAATAAGGGTGATACACAGGATAATTTACAATCTCTTGGGAGGCTTGCATGAAACTTGGTGACAGTGCCTAGGTCAGAAATGGTACACAGTAGGGCTTGGAAAAATGATGGTCTGCCTGTCATTTCCCTTGGGGCTGCCTCTTCCTCCTTCCATGGACCTCCGCCATCTGGCCATGGGCTCCTTTATCTCACACAAGGTTGGACACTTGTGCACTGACAGAGGAGCCTGGATTGTCTGCCCTGTCCCCATCAACCCCACTTTTGTTTACACACCATTCTCAAGTGGTGCTGGAAGCTATAGTTGTAACTGGGAAACCACTGCAATGTATTTATGCTTTAACAATGTTCTGGGAAAATAGCAATCAAGATTTCCAGAGAGTTCTTCAAACTGTTACTTCTCTCTCTCTTTTGCAGATATAATTTTATTATTTTTTAAAATTTTTATTTTATTGAAGTACAAATATCAATGAGACAGTTTTAAGATACCTTGACAAGATGGATTTGATAAATTAATACATTGAAAACTGTTTTCATAATGTTTTGGTGTCATAGAAGGTGCATACATGATATTATACTTACAGACATTATTATGGCATATGTCTCTTATCAGTAAATTAAGAGAGTGTAGCTGTATACTTATCTTATTTTTTATACCTGAATTACATCAAAGATTCAATAATTAATACTCTCTACCTTGTTATTCTCCAAATTTTCTGAACAAGGAGATTATGGAGCCACAGAGGAAAGAGATCAAAGTTCTATAGTGTGCCTGGGGAGAGTCACATGGAGAGAAAACTTTCTCTCAGGCTCTCATAGAGGGTAAATTGGTCAAGCATTGGCCATGACTCATCCACATGGATGACACAGACAAAGGATCTACAGAATAAGGTACAGGATTACAAGATAAACCCTGAGGGGACTTCACTGACCTCATAAGAAACAAAAAGTACATGTGTTGGTATATAGGTCTTGCTCTATCTAGGTCTTAACCATCCAGCAGAAAAGTATAAAAATGAGGTATACAGGGGCCAGGGAGATGGCTCAGTGGAATAAGCGCTTCCCTGGCAAGCGCAAGGGCCTGAGTTCAATCCCTGGTTCTGCCAACAAACAAACAAACAAACAAACAAAAAAAACAAAAAAACAAAAAAAAATGAGGTATACACCGTGGGGCCATAATAATAAGTTGAGTTGTAAATGGCTATGGTCAACAACTTCTTCAATAACTCACTATTGGTGTGGAATGCTGGACTGTGTTGGATTCTGTTGTCCAGTTCAGGCACCTAAATTAGTTGAATGACAATGGAGTGCCCATCTTTGACAGGTGTAGACAAAAGAAGGGATATAGAAAGGAAGAATCATGAGGTTTGTGTATGGACAGTACAGTTGGGATAGATAATGCCGTGCTTCTACATAATTCTATGAGAGACAAGATTTGCACTAATGGTGGTTGGACAGGATATTATGTCAGCTTCTCTCTCTCTTTAAAGATGTGTTTGCATTTGTTAGCATTTCCTGGTCTGCCGTGGAGGCAAGCTATGGAAAGCCTCAAGAATGGATCGAGGGCTCATTTTAGGAATAGCTAGGGAGGTTGTTGGAAGGAGACTACAGCCCAGCAATTTGGACCACAGCTGGGGATGAACTGTAAGTGGAAAATCAATGCAAGTAGGGATTTAAGCATCTCTTGATGATTTAGGCAGTAGGCAGCCCTAGGAATAAGTGTGATAGCTCTTGGCTGGAGCTCCCACCATGTACGCACATATATTATTTTGTTCAATTCTCTTGCAACATTAGGAGGTAGAAATTACTATCCCTATGTCAGTGGGGCCCAGATAAAGTGCTAAGTCGAAGCTCCCACTGAAGTGGTGATGCTGGGTTTGAAGGAAGGGCTTTGTGATCCCAACACCAGGCCCCTTCCCTTCTGCAGGTATCACAGTCCCTTAGAACAATGGGACTTCTTTACTTCAAAGAACAGGGCCTGGTAGATGGCCTACCAAGGCATGGGCATATTTACATTTTTTAGGCTGCTCTCTGGATTTCCCTAGAGCCTTCTTCCATGTACCCTACTCCCCACTCAAGGGTGAACTGACTTGTTTCAGCCTTTCCTACAACAGCTTCTTTTTATTTCCAGCTCCTACAAGCAACTGCATCACATACCCAAGCAAAGGATGTTGTTTTATACCACATCCCTTCCTCCAATAATGACTTCTTAGGTCCAAAACTACTTGCTAAAGTAGTAGATCTTTCTACTTTCATTTGTCTCCCTGCAAATGTACGCTATCGGTTTACTAACCTGGGAAATATTATAACTTCTGGAAAGAACCCAGATCCCTTGGGAAATGTTATTGTGCAATCCAAGACCTTGCATACTGGGGCTACCATCACTAAGACCTCAAATAAAGATAATTCCTTCTTATGTTCTCATCAACCATAGACGCATCCTATGTGCATATTTATTATACTGAGGCATAGAGACATTGTGTTTCATGCATTCTCAGAAGGAAAAAATTTGGCTGAACTAGTTAGGTTCTTTCACGCATCTTTTGAATGATGGCAAAGAACAGGGCTATCTGTCAAACTGAATGTGTTCCACAATAATAACTCAGGTGGCAGCCAGATGAATAACACTCCTGAGGGCAGCCTATTTCACTTCTTTCTCATCTTTAACCCGAAAGGTATGGCGCTGGCAGGCCTGATGCCAACACATGGGTTCCAAGGGACCATACCAATGATATACACTTGTGTACATAAATATTTAGGACATGCAAACCAGTTGGATAAACACTGATCCTTCACCTTCTTTTGTGGGACCTTGAAATTCTTAATTTTTACCATGTCCCTCTTTAAGATCCTGATCATATTTATGAGCTTTTAAATCATGCCCCCAGATGTGAAAGCCTACAAAAGGCTAAATGTTATGGTTTTAGGTAATCTATCCTGCATGCGCCTGTGAAACTTATCTTCCCAAGATGCTGCTGTCATCATGTCATTCCTCTGGCTCAAAAGGTTTCCTGATGTCAGCTGTCACTTAAACAGGCTTATTATTTCCTCCCAGGTGTCATGCATCTATCTGACCCCTGATTTCCAGGTGGACCGGTACCTGGGCCTGCAGTAGATTGCAGATTAAGGTTATGCCTGGTATGGATAACTGAAAGAATGGAGAAGTTTTGAAAATGATCCTCTGTCCTTACACCAGGACAGCAAAAGTACTGCATTAGAGTAACAACATATATGCGATAGGTTCTGGGTCTAGTATAAATTGCTGAATTGTTATGATGGTCATCTAACATGGCTGAAGCCCTTAAAACAACAGCTTAGCTTCCCAGACACCACCTCCCCGCTTCTTCCCCAACCTAGTCCAGGGTGCAATTTCCTTTCACCTTTCCCAGCACCACAGGGCAGATGCCAGCCAGCTCCTCAGGTATATCTAAACATCTCCCTCGAACTCCACCCCTAGCTTTCTTTGTCTCAGGCCAGAGGATCCACCTGCACCATCTGCTCTCAATCCTCTCCATGTCTTTGGAGTTAATAAAGTCTTGTTTTTTCTTTCTTTTTAAATTTTTATTCATTTCAATGAGAAAAAAAGATAAAATAGCAATGAATAAAGGCTTCTTTTATCTTTCCTATCTCTTTACTGTGCTGCTGAAAAACCTATCAATATGAGTTAGCAACAAAAAATATGAATTTCACATTCTAAGTGTACGGAGTTGGTTTTATGATAATAATTGGTGCTTATGTTTATAAAAAGTATCTGATATATGGAAGGAACTCCATGCATATTATGCTTTATTTAAAGTCAAGTAAAAGATAACATAGAGAGCAAATTCAAAGAAATGCAAACACATGATATCCATTCCTAGTTTAAACAATAGCTGCCTTGGAATGTTATTTAGCCAGAGAAAGGGCTATGTATACTTTAAAGAATGCGGAATGGCAGCAAATATGTAAGTAATGAGGAAAGCATCTCTCTAGCAGAGTAAAACAAACTTTAGTCAAAGAGAGAGTGAGAGCCAGAGTTTAAAGAGTTTGAACAATTGCTGGACCTGGGTCACTTGTGGCCCTACAAACAAGGCTGGTCTCACTGCTCCAAAGTGATCAGAGGTGCTCCCGGCCACCAAGAAAAGCAACAGAAAGATAAGAGACTGCGATGTGTAGATGATCTAGGGTAAACATATTTACTAGAGGAAGAAACAGAGTAGTTAAGTAACTTGTCTGTGGTCACAAAGCCGAGCACCAGGATCTGAACCCCTAAGCTCAAAGCAGTGTCCTAAGTACAAGTCAAAGATGAAAGTGGTGGGCCGGGGGGATAGCTCAGTGGAATGAATGCTTGTCTGGCAAGTGCAAGGTCCTGAGCTCGATCCCTAGTACTGCCAAACCCCCCCCCCAAAAAAAAACAAAGATGAAAGTGGTGATGAAAATAGGGAAGATGCTAAACTGCAGATGCAGACAGACAAGTGGAGAGGCACGAGAGAGTGCGGAAGGGAGTCATCTCAACACGAGCGTGACCCTCCCTTTTGTACTCAGGGAAAGCCCCCATGTCCCCAAGGTCCCTCTTGTGTACTGCCTATACGTGCTTCCGGTAACCTTGGCACTAGTGATTCTTCTGCCTGTGTCCCCCTCTTGCAATAAGAGGCTATGATGAAGGCCTTGCTCCACATTGCAAATCTAGGGGAATGAGATTTTAAATTTCTTCGGACAGCTTCTGTTTCATCTGATGGCTCATTCTGCCGAAGACCTCCAGAATATCCTTTGATTAGTACAAAGGGAATCTAAAAATCATGGCAATAGGGCTTTGCAGACAGGATTTCCCCAGGACCATCTTCCCTTGGGTTGATTTGAGTCACTCTAACAACTCTGGAGCTCCCCCTGATAAAGTCTAGAGTTACCCTCTTTGAGTCATGATCCATCTTCTAGAAATGAATGAAGGCTGTAAAGAAGTCCTTGTCTCCTTTAAATCTGTTCAACTGATATTTCCAGAGAATTATGGGAGAGCAGCCTCTTCATTTAAGACAAACTCCAGAGATCTTGAGCATGAGACAGGTAGAAGACTATAGTTTAAATATAAGCTGTTGTAGAATAATGACTTTGAATTGTCAGTTCTTTTGGATGGGTCTGTGAGTTGTCAAGGCATCACTCTTGAGCTGAGGAGTGACCTGGACTGCCAAAGAAAGTTATTGGAAGTGACCACGCTGGAAAGAGATTGGTGATGGTGACACTGATACAAAGCCTTTTAGGTGGTAACTTAGCAAAGTGACTGGTCTCCTCTGGTTAGCTGGAAAACCATGACATCAGCATAGACAAGGGTGTTTGGCCTCCTCTTTGTTCTTGCTCAAGTATCAGTAAACTGAACCAGATTACAACAAGATGTCAAGACAAAAAAAAAAAAAAAAAAAGAATACAAACAAGGGTAGCACAAGGCATTGACCTAGCTGGCCATAAAGATTGATTTTGGATTTCCTTGTACATTTAGAACTCACAGATACCAGTGTGTGTTAATAAAAACCACTAATTTAGGCTGGGGAGATAGCTTGGCAGTCTAAGCACCTGCTTGGGAAGTGCAGGGACCTAGGTTTGATCCCAGGTAGTGCACGCCGTGCTTGCCCCAGAGTCAGTGGGGTGCATACATGTAATTCCAGTGCAGGGGAAGCTGAGACAGGAGGATCACTATGAGTCTGAGCTGTGTAGTGAGATCTGTACCAAATAAATTTTTATTTATTTTTATTTTATTAAAGTACAAATATCAATGAGACAGTTTTATCAAATCCATCCTTAACAAGATGGATTTGATAAATTAATACATTGCAAACTGTTTTCATGTTTTGGTGTCATAGAAGGTGCATACATGATATTATACTTACAGACATTATTATAGCATATGTCTCTTATCAGTAAATTAAGAGAGTGTAGCTGTTTACGTATCTTATTTTTTATACCTGAGTTACATTAAAGATTCAAAAGGAAAGCAACCACTAGTTCTCCTTAACTGTTAAAGGCCAGTGTCCTCTATTTGAAACAAACATCACTAAACTGGAAAGGAACAAAAATAAAATGAAGCTGAAACAAAGGGCATCAATCCTTTTCAGAAAATACAACTGAAAATTTCAGAAAATTTCCTTTTGTAACAGATCTCAGTAATGGAGAGAAGGAAAATTATATTGCGAATATCGAAAGAAGGCAAGGCTCATTTCAGGAAAGCCAGGCTTGTTGGCAAGTAGTTCTACTATACAAAGAGTGCTACAGCCCCAAGATCTCAGAATATAAGAGAATGTGGAAGTCATCTGGTCTACCAAGGTCAGTTAGACCTGGGTGTCAGCCTTACCTTACAAGATGTGTTTGCTAAGCAAGACAGATCCATGGATTTCAAAGTACTTCCTGATTTTTCATATATATATATAGTTTTCAACCATAGAATCTCCTGAAGTATATACCATAGTGAACAACATTACATTAACTAATTTTAGCACAAACTGTCCCTATTTATATTTAATTAAGAGACTACCTATGTTAATGTACATCATGAATCAAGAACTGTTCAAGAGTTACAAATGGAACAAACTCAGAAATAAATTGAATGCCAAAGCATCGAACCTATAAATCTTCTATTCGGCAAAGCAGCTACATGTTCCCTGACTGGTTGTATAATAGTTCAATGAGAACCTTCTAATTAAAAATGAATTCATACCAATAAAACAGAAAAGTAGTGTTTAAAAATTTGTTCTATATTGGGGTGATCATGACTGCTTCCTCTTTAAAGAAAAGCACCCCAGCTAAAACGTGGGGGGACACTAGGATTGGGTGATTTTCCATGTACATGGCCTTTTCAAAGATGCACTATTACATAAATCAACTCGCTGAATCCTGCCAACACCTCAAGAGGCAGGGGACATATCTACTATCCTCTATTCTAGAGATGAGGACGCACAGTCACAGGGATGTTGAGTAAATTGCCCAAGATCAGCAAGGTGTTTTGTTTTTTGGCTAGCTCAGGATGGCTAGCCCCTCTGGGGGCTTTGGGGCAGTGTTCTGTGTCATGTCCCCTAATATATTTCATTTAGTTTTGATATATTTGTCTGAGACAGGTCTTATTTTACTTTTGGTATGGGGGATTGAACTTAGGACCTTGGGCTTGCCAGGCAGGCACTTAGGCCACGGAGCTATTTCCCTGGCCCAGGTCTTATTTTAAAGAAGAAAACATAATGCACCTCAGTTAACAGGAATGCTTTTCTGGCTTTCTTCTTGCTAACCATGCTATCTAGAGTCTACTTTGACCATCTATAAGAATGGGGCAATCCAGGTACTGACAGTGAGTCAGGACTACCCAAAGCTATAAAATAAAGATCATTACTTTGGATGGTTAATGATGTCATTTACTAGCCAGTTGTTTAAAATATATAAACCATAACATGTACCTCAGTGCATCTAAGTCTAAAGCAAAGAACACTCATAAAATTTGATTCTGTATTCTGTTCCTGATCAGCACACATTCTGTGATACCAATTCTTGAATTAATTACAGTTCTCAAGGCTACAACTGGCTTTCCATTCTAATTCACAGAATGCCTCATGGGCCTAACTCCCCTGGGGAGTGGAATTTTGTGGCTTGGTGCAGACTGGTTCTGCCCTGCAAATGGAGCATTTAAATCAAAGGACGACACTCAATTAACTTATGTGAATGCCATTTCCAAGTCAGATCTGGCTTACTGGCACTGCCCTCAGGGTTCATAGAAACCACTAGATTTGCTTTAAAATGATAGTTTACAAAATTGACGAAAATAGGAATCTTTCTTCTTGGGGAAGGGGTATGGAACAGTGAACTTCTACTAGATATTACCTGTGTTCTCCTTATGTGGTTCCTTTGTGTCTGGGGACATAAGGGATCCTAACTGTCCACAGTTCTATGTGGCCACATAACTGGTTCTGGCCAATGGGATATGACTGGGAGTAGCCTGTGTCACATCCATGTTGAAGAACATCCTGCTAGAGTGCAACTTCCCATCACTTCCTTCTGCCAGAGCAGAAGTTGAATTTGATGGCACCTCAAGATGGTGGAGCAGTCTCCAGGAGCCCTTGTCCCTGATCAGCTTGATGAGGAGGGTCCCTGGTTGCTTTTTATGGACTAGTGTGAGAAAGGCATCTTTGTGTTAAGTTGCCAATATTATGTCACTGTTGTCCTTCAAGCATGGTGTGAACTATTCTGATTATACAGGACTTCTGGTTAAATTTTTGAGCCTACAGTCAAAACTTGTTGTAGAATTTCTGTGAAATAACAAAGAATATACCAAGCGCTACCCTGAATTTGTTCTTTTGAATGCCCAAATAAGGGAGTTCTATTGTACTGATATTATCAGTTAAAATGATTGAGATTATGACAGTGGTTTAAATTGAGTAGCTGAGGGCCGGCCAAATAGCTCAGTAGATTAAAGCACCTGCAAGCAGGCAGAGGGGGCAGGGGTTTGAACCCCAGGCCTGTAGTGCTAGCTCTGCCCCTGGGGCAGGCTGAGAGGGCATGCCCTGAGACTGGGCGTGGTGGCAAGTGCTTGTAATCCCAGCTCTTGGGAGGCTGTAAACAGGTGGATCACTACAGGTCCGATCTAGTAGTGAGATCCTGAACACCCTATAGACCCTTCCCTAAAATAAAATAAAATAAAATAAAATAAAGTAAAATAAAAATTGAGTAGCTGAGACTACTTAAGAAGGTTCTCTTTATTATATATAAAACTGTTACCAGATACAGAGTGATACTTGCCAATTCCACATGAAATTCATGATTTTTATGTATAGCTTTATAGACCTCTTTCAGGGGTTCTGAATTTACCTTTCACTTGCTGGGCTAAGAGTGCTTAGTCTGTAAAATCCTTCTAAAAACCTTGCCTGGCATCTTTGTGACCACAGCTTTTAGGTATCATGCACACCAGAGTGTAGCAAAGAGCCAGTCACTATCAATGTTACCTCCAGCCTTTTGAAACACAACTCAGAGAATCTTGCATCCCCCTGTTGGCCCTGTCAACCACTGTCTCAGCATTGTATACAGGAAGACAGTGACGATGCCCCGAGAAAAACACACATATTCTACATGGGGTTATTGGCAGTCCCAAGCTCGGAGTATCTCTAAGGTGGATGCTGCTTTCACTTTTAAAATATATGCAACATGAAACTTACCATCATAGCCAATTTTAAGCTATTAAATGCATCGGTATTAGAGGCACTCATCATGCTGTATGAATGTTGCCACCATCCATTTCCATAACACTTTCCATCTTGTAAAGCTCAAAGTCTGTGCCCAACAAACAGTCACAGTCCATCCCCTGCTCGCTACTCCGAGCCCTAGCACCCACCTCATGGCCTGCACGCCCACCCTTCCACAGCCGTGCACCTCAAGCAGCCATCCACTTTCACACAGTCATTGTCACCTTAGCTGTCCACCGGGACTGCCATCCTCACCAGCTTACTGGCATCTTCGTTGCATCCTGTGAGGTCCTCTCAGATCTTGCCTCCTCGCCTCCCTTGCTTCCCATGACAGCATACCGGTGGCCTCCTCCTGCTCCCTCCCTTCCTTCCCTGTGCTGGTCCCAACCAGCAGCATCCAGAGGCTCCATTCTTGACCACTTCGTATGTGGCCACAGCCCATGAGTATTTTTCAAAGCTAACTTTTAAGAATTATTGTTTTCATTTTCATTTAAAACTTTGTAGGTGCAGTGAAAGTAAATGAAAAAAAGTAGAGATCTATCAACAATGGTGCAAAAGTGATTCAGATCTGAAAACAGTAGAGATCCTCAATTCCCTTCTGTCTCCCAAAGGTGCATGTCCCACCCTCAGTCTCCACCTGTTCATTCTGCTGCTATCAGTGTTGCTACCTCCTGTAACCTGAACTCCTAACCTAAATGTTCCTTTACCTGAAGGAGTCCTTTGGGCACCCTGCTTCTTCAGTTCTACTTCACAGACTGGATTACATTTGAAAAGCATTGGCCTAATTACTGTAATTTTTCTTTTTTTCACCATCCCCTAGGAAATACAGAAAACATGCTAAGTCAGGAATGCCCACCCATGTCTCTAAGCCATAAGCCTGATACCTTGAAAGTAATTTTGTGAGTGAACATAGCTGAGGTTTAGGAAGTGGCCTGCAGGTAAGAAATCCCTGAGCAACAAGGGTGATGGGGCAGACTGAGATGGGAGGTCAGGCCTGGGCTTCTGAGGACCAGCTGGGGTCAGGAGAGTAGAGGACAGAGCTGTAGGCATTGTTAGGAAGAGCTGAACGAAAAGATATTTTTCTGATTCCCACAACAAAAGGCTAAGAGAAGGGCCGGCGGTATAGCTCAGCAGACTAAGTGCTTGCTTAGGTAAGCACAGCGGCCAGGGTTCAATTCCTAGTTCCGCCTGCAGCGCCGGCCCCGCCTTGGGGTGTGCTGAGCCGATGGAGTCCGGGTGTGGGGGCGCGCCACGCCTGTAATCCCAGCCCTAGGGAGGCAGGAAGCAGGAGGATCACTGTGAATGTGGGCTGCATAGTGAGACCCTGTCAAAAAAAAAAAAAAAAAAAAAAATCCTAAAAGGCCAAGAGAAAGCCAAGAAGGCCGGGAAGTGTGGCTGATAAGAGGAGGGAGCTTCAGTCCAGTGATGGGTGAAGGAACGAATTGGAATGAAATAAAACAGTTGACATGGGGTGGCTGCAGAGCAGTCTGAAGCCCCCATAGTTGCATACTTCTGGATTTCATTTATTTTCATTTCAGTTAAGCTTTCCATGAACCCAGGAGGCAGCTGGCATTTTTTCCTGTTTCAATTCAGTTAAAGGACCAAGGATCAGAAAAGTTATGCAGTGCCTGGTACAGGATGAACCCTGTATCTGGTCTGTTTCCCAAGCCACCATGCTTCACAGTGTGCCAGGGGAAGGTTGAGGGACAAGCAGGGGCAGCACTACCCACGGGCTCAGTGAGATCCCATCCTAACCTTGCCCTCTACCAACTCTGTGGCCTTGCACAAACTGTCCAAGCTTGCTCAGCCTCAGTTTCCTTATCTGCAAAACAGGTATGGGACACCACTTACCTTATAGGTAAAGGAGTCAAGTGAGAAAATCCATAAAAACACATACACTTAAAAGTGCCCTACTACCAACACCTCATGCATGTTAAGCACATTAGGGTTATGACTGGGATTCATTTTAAGCTCAGCTCCAGCACCAAGCTTGTTCCAAATGGTGTGGATGGGAAAGAATCCTACTACACAGTGATCTTGGCATGTTTTTGACTCACTGTTAACTTAAGCATCTTATGACTAGATTGTGTTTTCCAACCAGCTCTCAAAGCATTTCCTTTGGAGAAAGAAAGAACACTCCAGTCTTTCATCTTTTAGCAGAGCACAATTTTAGACTGGACCACTCTACCAAACTGCTATCATCAGACCATCTTCTCACATGATTATTTTTCTTAGATACCTTTCCTTTTGCCAACTGGCCTCAAAGAAAGCTGCTGTGAGTGTGTGTGTGTGTGTGTGTGTGTGTGTGTGTGTATGTGTGTGTGTTCCCACCCAATAAATCTCCTGCTTGGCAGAGAATGCTGATGGTTTCTATGAAAGGGACTTTTTGTCTCTTTTTGTATAAGAAGCTTTGCATTAGAAGCCTGGAAGTCAAGGTAAATGCCACGGGGATTCGAGGATCTCTTGGCTTTTCTCCAATGTCCAAATCATCTCCTGGAGAATGAAGTCAATTAACATTTTCTGCAGTCAATTAACAGAAGTGACAGCTTTGAGGGCTTCAAATCTGGCCCTAACTAAGGGGCTCCATACAAATGTGACCAAAACGTATTTGCAATGGAGGGGCCTTAAATAGCAGCAAATGTCTGTGAGCACAAGGCCATGTGACAATGGCAGGAAATAGCTGCCCATCTTAATGGGACCAGGGTTTTTTGGGTGCCAACAATGGGTGGCCGACCACAGCCCGGCTGAGAGCTCATTGGTGGAGGTGGGTATAGGCTCTGCTGTAGACCCTGCTCAGAATGGAGAGCACTGAATGTGGCGTGGCGCAGCTGAATGAAAATGGGGTGTCCCTAAGGGACACTTACAGGCAGCAGCATGCCGCTGGGACTTGCTACACCAAGACACCATCTTCTCCTTCAAGCACCTCCTCCTGTGACCTTGGAGGTCTATTCACCCCCCCCCCTTTTTCTTGGCAGTACTGGGGATTGAACTGAGGACCTTGCACTTGCCAGGCAGGTGCTTAAGCCTCTGAGCTATCTCTCCAACCCTCCTATCTCCTCTTGACAGATTTTTTTTTTTTACCTGCTCCACCTGTCCCCCAGAGAGGCTGGTCCTGGCTCACTGTTCTCTGATCTGGTTCCTTATGTAAAGGATTCTTGGGAGAAGAACCTTCTTCCCAAATCAGATGGGAATTGAAGGATGTCACTTGTCCATACGCTGCCAAAGTACTGCATGTGCCAGTGGGTTTCTGATGTGCTCTTGCATGAAGAGATCTGCTAACATGGGCACAATGTTCACACATCCAGTTCAGACGTTTTCATTCTCAGAGACTGAACCAGAAGCTGGTGGTACAGATATAAGGAACCCTGCTCTCAAGGGACCTGTATAAGCCATGCTCTGGCTCACATCAGCAGCTGCCATGGGCTGCGGGCACCAAGTGCTCGGTCTGGCACTTCACTTCCAGAGCCCCACCCCTAATGCTCACAACAGCCCAGAGAGGTGGTGCTCGCCTGTGGTTTTGCTGTTGGACAGTAAGCAAAGCTGAGGTTTGCACAGGAGGGCAATCCAAAAGTTCCTTTGTCCGCGCTTGGGAGCTGGAAGGTAGGAGAGAGCAAACCAGGCTTAGCTGAGGGCCAACCATGTGCCTTCATCTACAATGCTACCCTGGCTCTGCTTTCAGTTATTTACCTCCCAGGCCTGTAGACGAAACAGACAAATGACTAACAGACAAAAGCATGATTACTGATTACTATAACCCAGGAGGAAGCCAAACTAAATGGAAGGCAGATATTAATCATTTATACAAACTTCCATGCAAGTGGTCTGACCAAGGAATCCAAACGTGTGCCTTCAAAAGAAGTACTGCTGCCAAATGCCATATGTTCTCACTTAGACGTGGAAGCTAACGTTGATCTCAGAGAAGCAGGGCATGGGGTAGTGGTCAGCAGCAGCTGGGAGGGGTGTGGGAGAGTGAGGGATGGAGTGAGGACAGTCCGCAGTACAGGGTGCAGGTGGATACAGGACTCGTCTCTGATGTTCTACATACAGTAATAGCATAGCTACAGCCAATAGCACTTCATTGGCTATTTCAAGACAGTAAGGAGGACTGTGAATGCTCCTCCCGCAAAGAGATGACACAGGTCTGGGGCCACAGATGTGCTGGTTGTCCTGATCTGATTTATGGTTATTATGCATTGTATGAACATATCGAAACGTTGCACTGTACCCTATAAATATGTATGATTACCATGTATCATCTAAAACTAGATTTATAGTTAATAAAAAAATGGGGAGAGGGCTGGGGAGGTATCTCAGCAGTCTAAGTGCCCGCCCGGCAGGTCCAAGGGCCTGAGTTTGACCCCCAGTACTGCTTGCCGTGCTGCCCCAAAACCTGGGTGTGGAGGTGCATGCCTCTAATCTGCAGTGTTGGGGAGGTTGAAACAGGAGGATCACTATGAGTCTAAGCTGCGTAGTGAGAACTGGTACCAATGATTTTTTAATAAATGAGTAGAAATTAAATATTGCTCTTGCTTCCTTACTTAGGCTTGTCTTTACTCTCAGGGGCTATCACCCTTAAAGGTAGGGGTCATCTATACTCCTGATACACAGTGGCCCGCTGAGAACACACCTTTGAAGCACCCAATTTTTTAAAGAAATGTATTTGGCACAGGGTCTCACTACACAGCTTGGACTTGTAGTGATCCTCCTATTTTCAGCCTCCCCAGCTCTGGGATGACAAGTGTGTGCCACCACATCCAGTCTTGAAGCACGTGTTTTAATGTATTTAGTACAGGATCTATAGGTTTTCACTACGTAGATCAGAATTGCAGTGATCTTTCCATTTTCAGCCTCCCAAGGGTTGGGATTACAGGCGTGCACCACCATGTCCAGTCTCAGTTGCTATCTCAGCATGCCTTGGGGGTGGGGCTGGCATGGTATGCCAGGGCTCGAACCCTGGTCCCTACATCTGCCTAAGCAGGCACTTTAATCCACTGAGCTATCTGGCCAGCCCCAAAGCACCCAACTTTCGAGGAGATGGGACAAAACGTTTCTGGAAGCATTTGGCTATTGAAGGTCAATTATGCCCAGAAGTTCCGAAGAACATGATTTTGCTTTACATAGAAGGCTTGTGTCACATAAGGAGATTTGGGGCTGTGACAGGCTCAGATAAGAGCCAAAGAACCTGGGTTGCAGCTTCCCTTTGAGCATGGGTTGGCCTTCACCATTTGCTCATGTCATTGGGGGAAAATTTCTCGTGTAAGCTGTTTGTGTAGTCTCCTTATTACTGTAAATAAATAAGGCCTTCCCTGAGATGCAGAACAAAAATTAATCAGGACCAAGCGATGCTTCCAAATCACTTACAGTGCTTGCTGGGGAAACAAAACTCTATTTAAACCATAACAGGAAAAAATGTGGAACACTTGCGTCCAAGACATACAAACCTGGGGACAGGGAAGCTCATGTGACCAATGCTTAAGAGTGACTTGAAGACATACAGACACTTGCCCAGCGAAGCTGGTGAGCACTCTCTGGTCATGGGAGCCTAAACAGTTTCAACAGAGAAGCCTGCAAAGTGAGTTTTCACCAGATGGCTTTGGGATTTCAGCCTGTTGCTGGCAGACAACCCCTGGAAACATGGGGGACATGGGACCCTGAAAGCTCTGGTGAAGTCAGCTGTGTGATAGGAAAAGGTTTGCAGTAGGAGGGATGACTGGTCATCCAGACCTCAGGCAGTGCTGGAGATGGGAAAGGAGTAGATTTTTGAAAATCAATTCCAAGGAAGAGAGGCTTGATCTACTACATGTGAGGACTGAAGAACTAATGATTACAGCTAATATATAGAGAGCATTGTGCTTGTTGCTTGTTATAGATTATCTCATTTAATTTAGCTGCCAGCTCTTTGAGAGAGCTGTGGTTATTATTCCTACTTTATAGAGAAGCAAACTGAGGCCCAGAGAGCCCACTTCTATAGCTCATTTCTCTAAGATCTCTCAGCCAGGAAGACATGGAGTCAGGAACTGAGCATGCAATCTCCCTAACAGAGTAGAAATAACACTGCAAAATGACTGCAGGCTTTGGATGTTTTGATTCAAACTCAGAAACCTGGGACGTTGGGTGTTATGCTCAAAACCCAGAAACACAACAGTAAAGCATCCCATTGTTGAGCATGGTCTTAGGTATCACAGAGAAAATTGGTAGGTTATTGCAAGTCCCCCAGCAACAGTGCCCAGTGAACTAGAACCAAGAGCTTAGGAAGGACGGGTCCTCCTCCAGGTCTGTCCAATGCAGTTCTCAGCCCCGGGAGAGTTGGTCCTCCTCAGGGCTACGGTGGAAAGTGCTGGAGGGACCGTTGATGATGGAGCAGTGGGACGTGGGCAGGTGGGTGCTCAGCATCTGGCCACTGGAGATGCTGCACACGCTACACCACCTCTGATACGCAGCGCGGCCTCTGCAACCAGGAACTGCTAGATGCATTTGTGTACTTAGATTCCGCCCATCTCCAAAGGGCTCCCAGGCCCTGTTTGGAGCACCTGGCCTCTGAGGCTCTTGAGTTTTAGGCTGTCTCTGTAGGCCTAAAAAAATGGAAATGACCTAGTGAACGTGAAGGTGGTCTTGCCGGGCCCTGCTGGGCCCCCTGCTTGGAACAGCAGAGCCTCATTCTGTGGCTGGAGGACGGATCGTGATCGGAGCCCTCACACCCCCTTAATTACATAAAGATCGTCCCCAAGGAAACCATGACAAGAAACAAGAGCCTTGAAATTGGGGGTAAAATATAAACAAATGTTTTGGCTGACGTACTGAACATTTTAAAATCACACTGCATGTTTTCAGAGCATACGGAGCCCTGCCCAGAATGGCTCAAATTAAAGATCAAAGGCGATGCCTTGCTGGGCAGGAACAGAACTCTGAACCCATTGCTGCCCTCCCCAGAACTGGCCCTGTGCGCACAGCCTGCTAAGATGCAATTGTGTGATGCAGAGGTTGGGACAGCGAACACTGATTGAAGGAGCAGGGTTTTGTTTTCACTTCTTCTTCTTTTTTTTTTAATCAGGGGAACCCCAGTCTGGTTAGATAGCAACAAATGTAAAGAAAGGAGGAACACGATGGAGAGCTGCTTCCCAAAGATGTAGGTTTGAGGTCTAGAAGGTGGAGGATGTGAAGGCGTTCTAACTCGGAGCAGGAGGAAGAAACCAGGCTGAGGCAGACAGAGCCTGGCTCTCAGCACCCAGGGCACATGGCTATGTGGGTTTGGGGTGCAAGGAGCCTCAGGGATCCCAGGACCCAGCTGCCACTGCTCCCAGAGGGTGGCTCTCCTGCACTCTGGGCAGAGGAACCAGAAGGGACAGGCTTGTAAGTGCTGAGATGCAGTTCCCTGAGCCCCAGAGGCCTGGCATGAAGTGTTTACTTGGGCTGGGGGCAGGAGGTAAAGAGACACTAGAGGAGCTTTCGGGGAGGCTGAGGCAACAGTCAATGCAGGCTCAGGGCAGGCCAGGGGCTGGAGGGCAAGTCCTGAAGCATGGCAGAAGACACAGGTTCTACGTTATTTCCCCAGAGTGGGGACTCCCAGACCCCTTACCCCCCACCCCCACAGAGAAGAATCTGAAACACAGGCGTGGGACAGCAGGGGCTGGGCCCCGCTGCTACGGCAGTCAAGGCCATGGTGGCACTTGAGGGTGGCCCGGTAGTCAAAAGGCACTCAGAGCAGTGCCACAGCAGGGGAAGACCTCCATGGTCTGTGGGGCTCTTCTCTTGGAAGTAGGACGCATACCACCAGTTCTTCCAACAGCACTTGTTGGGAGATGATCTCTGCTGCCTGGCTGCTGTCCTCTGGATGAGGCCCGGTGTGTCGTGTTCCCACAGCGATGGGGCCCAAGGTCAGAGGCTGGCTGATGGCAGGGCTCAGGCTGATTGGGCAGGGGGAGCGGGACTGTCCCATGCAAGTTTGGGTCACTCGTGGGCCCACAGTTGGACTATGCAAGTTGCTCTGCACTGTTTATTCATTTCGAGCCAACCCAGTGACAGATTAGAGACAGAAGCTGACAGAGTGAGAAAAGTCCGGGTGTTTTAGGGCCGGATAAAGGCGACATGGAACGAAGCCTTGTCATAACTGTTTTGGGTCAGACTCTCTCCACCCGCTTACAAAGGTGCCTCATTTACCTCTGCAGCTCTAGCTCACCGAAGGTACTCAGAAAAACTTTGGCTGAATGACTGCATGAGCACCCATATTCCCAGTGGGGGCTTCCCACAGCGGTTCAGACACCAGGGCCACCTTGGTCTCCCACTGTTCTCATTAGCATCCTCTGTCATACAGGACTCCTGGATAACATGTTGAAGATCCATCCTCAGATCTCATGGGGAATGAATTGACACCTTTGTTTCATAAAATGTCACCTGCCAGCTAGCTAGCTAGCTAGTAGCAGCAGCAGCAGCTGCTGCAACTCTTGCCTGTGAGCTTACGCCCTGACCCACACCTTCTGAAACAGAACCTGCTATTTCTTCTTTCTTTCTTTTTCTTTCTTTCTTTCTTTCTTTCTTTCTTTCTTTCTTTCTTTCTTTCTTTCTCTCTCTCTCTCTCTCTCTCTCTCTCTCTCTCTCTCTCTCTCTCTCTCTCTCTCTCTTTCTTTCTTTCTTTCTTTCTTTCTCTCTTTCTCTCTTTCTTCTTCTTTTGTGGTATCAGGGATTGAACCCGGGGCTTCATGCATGCTAGGCAGGTGCTCTACCATTGAGCTACATATACCCTCTCAGCCCCTAGGATTTCCTAGGATTTAAAAATTGGTTAAAACTTTTGTGTGTATATATGTAAAACTCAAGATTGAAACCACGGTTTTCACATTAAAATAATTCTGCAGTCATTTTTACGGTTTAATTTTGAGATAGGATCTTGCTAAGTTCCTTGTAAAATTTGCCAAAAAGTTCAGGGGCCACTGCTTTAAGCCTTCATGGAAAAGGATGGTGTCCACCTGGGGCTTGCAGGAGGGGACACAGAGCCCCAGCAGCTATCTGGGGAGTGGTTCCCCTGTGACTGGACTGTCAGGAGATGCATCTCCTAGAGGGGACTTAAGTACATCTTCTTCTAGTACATCTACTTGTCTGGAACTAGGGATTGAGCTCAGGCCCTTGCGCTTGCCAGGCAAGTGCTTATTCTACTAAGCCACCTCCCTGGCCCCTCTACTTGTCCAAAGAGATTCTCAGGAGGCCAATTCACAGAGGCTTGTGAGAGCTGTGAGGACCACCTGCTGGAGCTGGGCTGGCAGTGACAGGCATGGTCTTCTTGGGTGACTTCTGGGATTTAAAGGATCCCCATGGAGTGAAGGTTGCAGGTTGTCTTCAGGCATGCACTGGGAAGCAGATTTGGGTTCAAAAATAGAGATTTTGCCCATTGACCTGAGTTTTTCTTTGAGGGAAGAGATTATGTGCGAATTTCAAATATAGCATTTCCTGATTCCAAGCAAAAATTTGGTTTTGGCAGGAAAAGAAAGCTCAAGGCAGGGTCACAGGTGCCTTTCCAGACAAAGGTCCACTGGATCCTTCCACTGGGTTCTAGATTCTTCCCTGAATACTTTTTTACCCACAAACTCTAAGTGCTACTTAATAATCTTAAATATGATTTATCCCCATATGACATATGAAGACCCCAGGGGTCACACATGGTAAGTAAATCAATCATTCAAGGTTGCAGAGCAGATAAGAAGCAGAACTAGGGTTTAAGCCAAGGTGCACCAAGGCTAGACATGGGGTGGGCATGGTTTCAGGATGATTTCAGCATATTACACTTATTGTACACTTTATTTCTATTGTTACTGTGCTGCCTGCTTTATTTCTATGATTACATTAGATTCTCACATGGTGGGTGCAGCCTAGACTCTGCACATGAGCAGTTTGCAGAAGGGGGCCTGTGCTTCTGCGAGAATCCAGTGTCCTGCTGATTGGGCAGGAGGCAGAGCTCGGGCAGTCTGTTCTCCCCTTTGGCAGGGGGCTGTAGAATTTTTCAAGGTTCTCTTTATTGTCTTTTTTTATCTCTAGATGGTGTTCCCCACTTCTCTAAGACCTTTCATGCTGAGATTTAGCTTACTGAAGCACCTCCAACTAATCCAGCAGGGACCTCACCTCCTCCAAGGACACCGTGAAACTGGCTGATCAATTAAAGATTCCCACTGGCCCACAGCCAGGGGTTCTCAAACTGGCAAAGCCCAGAGGCTATAAGATATGCATATGCCTGGGTCTCACTCAGCCCCCAGGACTCAGGTGCCTTGGGCAGTAACATCCAGGGGAGCACGTGTGCCCAGTATGTCAGGATGCATGACAATGTGTTGGATTGCCCGGTAGGTGGCTCTGGCACAGGATAACCTTCACATGGCCTCTTTCTGTCCAACACCATCGCTGCTGGATTCCTGGCCTGTAATAATAGTCTACTGCCTTGTTTAGGCTGAAGCAAGAAAGCCAGATTAAACTTCTACTGAAGTTTAATCGTAAAGAAAGAGGCATCGTAAAGAAGGAGGGCAGGTGTGAAGCAGTATTGGATTTACACATTAACACCGAATGCACCCCAAACACGTTTTGGGGAAGCCACACACAAATGCCTTCCATAGAGATTAATATTAAGGCCACCACTGCACGGCAAAGAAATGTACTGACAGATTTATGTGCGGTTCCTCTCCATCTCAAAAGTACTTTAAGAGGAAAATAGCTCTCCAAAACTGACTGGAAGTGATTACATATTGAAGAGAAGGTAACTCAAAAGCATGACACGTTCTTCTATTTTTGTTATCGTTTGGATGCTGCAGTGTGTGGTTCAGATTCCTTGCTGGACCTGGGCAGAAGAGTCACAGCTGAATTCCTTCCTGGGACCCCTCTTCAGGGAAGGGAACCTGCTTTGGTCACAGGCTCCCTTCCTTCTTCAGGGTGGCCAGTGCCAACTATCTGCTTGGCGGGGTGACCTTCACCTCACCTGTCCTAGCACAACTCTGAAAGTTCATGTTGGCTCCAGAATTCCCCACAGAATCAGCTGAGGGCTCTTCTGCTTCCCATTCCTGCATCTCCAGCCCACAGGGGTTTTGTCTGTAAATCTCAGTCTGTTTCCTGGGATCCCATCCATGTCAGCTGTTTCACTGTTGTAGTTCTTGATTCTCTGGTTATATATATATATATATATATATATATATATATATATATTTTTTTTTTTTTTTTTTTTTTTTTTTTTTTTTTTTTTTTTTTTTTTTTTTTTTTTTTTTTTTTTTTTTTTTTTTTTTTTTTT